>JALRMI010000009.1:0-187585 GCA_026120165.1 Leptosphaerulina australis
ACCGTCAACAACAAGGGGGGCCTCCTGTCGTGATGGCTCAAGCTTGTGCCATCCTACAATCTTGAAGAGCGCCTTGTCGTCGGCGATGTTATCTATAGTTTGACGCCAGTATGCCCGTTTAGCTTGTCGTACCTCACGGAGAAATTCACAAGTCTCTTCAGTTGGTCTTCGTGAGTTGTGATGCTGGAGGGCACGTATGTGCCGTTGGTAGGCCGCAGCGCATTCATCATTCCACCATGGGGCAGAACGTCCTGTTTTTCTATCTGGCTTTCCTATTGTCCTGATAGCATGGTTGAGAGCCTTTGTGAGGGCTTCTACGCAATGCTCGATTTCTATAGTTGTTGTGTAGTTCCGGATCAGGGCTGGGCTGGGTACATGGCGCATTTCTAACTCAACCAGTCCTGCAAACTGTGAGAGGCGATTCTCCGGGATGCGGAAGTGGAATTGTTGGAGGGACCCCGACCCCGTCCTGGGATCGTTGTGACCAGCGTCTCATGATCAGAGCCGCAGTTGAGGTTAGTGTGTACTTTCGTTTTAGCCAAGGGGATGTTCGAGAAGGAAAGGTCAATGACATGGCCTGCTCTGTGCGTTGCGCGGCCAGGCTCGCCAATATAGTCCATACCGCTGTCAACAGACCATTGTGATAGGGAGTTACCGCCGTCTTCCGTCCGGATACCTGGTTCAAAAGTGTCATGTTTCGCGTTAAAGCCCCCCCCCCCCCCCCTACGACGCAGCGTTGCGGGGGTGTCAGGTGAATGACGTAGTCTAGTGCATGAGGGGTCTTTGGTTGTCTGTACACGTTAAGTATCGCGATACCGTTTACGTCTACCCACAGAAGGTCCCTGTTGTCTAGTGAAAGATGGGGGTGACTTGTAGACCTGCCCCTAGTCGTGTGTAAGTCATAATGTGTAAGTCATAACTCGTGGGCGTGTCCCCTTTTCCAGAGAGGGGTTTATCCACTCGTTGACTGGCTGGTGGTGTGAGAAGCCAGGGTATGTTGAGGTTCGTGTGTTGTCGCAAGTGTAAGGCTCTTGTACGCAAAGTACATCTAATCCGCTATCATAGGCAATTTGTAGGGCCGCAATGTGGCATGGAGATATTTTGCCCACATTGACCCATCCTATTTTCAGCTCTTTTGGTCGCTGATGGTTGTCCTTCCGTCGTAGCCGTTCTAACATATGGTAGAGCTATTTTCCATAGTCGTTTCTTCCGGGTCCGTATAGGAGTGGTTAGAGAAGGTATGTTCGTACGGACCCCAGCGGCTAGAAGCTCGTACCATCCGTTGCACATTCAGATTTTTCCTACCTGTTCCTATCCTCTTTGGTCGTCCGCTCATGGAAGGAGTGGATGTTGGGACGTCGTCATTGGGTGCGGGTGACGTACTCGTGCGCACCTCTAGGCAGCTGGCTGGTGGCATATCCTTGGTGCTTGGCGTCTGCGTAGCTGTCAGGTCCACAGCCTCAGTCACTTGTGCTTCATCGCTCGTCGTTGGGTGAGATTGTTCTTGTTGTTTTGCATTGTATGATCGCTTCCCTGTGCGGCGTAGGGTGACAAGCTCTTTCTTAGTGGGTCTGATTAGTCGCCCGTTTTCCCTGCGTGGTGCTGCTGGGCACATCATGTGTCCTGATCGGTGCGGCCCATAGCAGTTTGCGCACTGATCTGGATGAGTACAATTTTCGCTGGCTGGACTGTCATGCTCTGCTACTAATCCTCCACATTTGGCGCATCGAGCCCCTCTTGCACATTTTGCGGGGTTGCAGTAGCCCTGGCATCCAGGGCTATGTCTTTGAATCTGGGGCTTCTTCTTAATCTTGGAGGAGCGGTTGCTCGTGCCAAAGAGTTGGAAGTGACCCACGGGTTCTTTGAAAGAGATCACCCATGTCATGTCACCATAGGCGTCAGAGCCATGTCGTGACGGTCGGCAGTTAACTGGTCGTTTTCCCGTCTAGGAAACCACTTCCTCTACAACCATCTCCAGCGTCGTGTGGATCACGTCTCCTTCCACACTCTTGTACGAATTCGCCACGTGTGGAACTGCGTAGTTGTGCCAGGTCTCTGAGAGCGCTGCACTTGTGCCGCCCACGGCACGAATCATTTTCTCCCGTGACTCTGGATCCATTAGTCTTTTCCTCACTTTCTTGTCAGCTGGAAAGATCGCCCATTCTGTCCTGGTGCGTGAGGCTTTAGGGATGTCCGCAAGCGTTACGCCTTCCACAGCGGAGGCGATGGCCTGCCTTGCCGCGTAGGGTGTGTGGGCCTGTAGCCTTGCCTGTGTTGACAGGGTGATGAGGATCCGGAGGTCCTCCTTTACTGGGCCTTTGGCAGTATCTGTTCTTTTCGTGATTGGGGCTGGTGTGTCTCTGATCTGTTCTTTGCCCGTACTTGGCTGTGGGGCAGGAGGTTTCGATGCGATCGACGCCCAAGTAGGTTGGGGCACATTGCTATTTTCGCTCTCACTCATAAAAGGGAATTCCACGGATGGGGCACTCGATGGAGGGGGGACAGAGGGCGGGGGGGATCCAATGGTCGCCGTGTACACCACGAGTCCGCGGATCACGTGCTGTCGGAGGGCTTCCGCAGCAGCACGTTCGTCTTGGTTCTTGAAGCTGTCCATACATTTATCGACAGCCTGCGTCAAAACCGAGATCATATTCCGGTGCTTTTCAGCTTCCTTGCGTATCGCGTCTAGCTGGGACGTGACAGCGCTCATGGCCGTAGCGGCAGCCGGAGAGGGGGTATTGTCCGCACCACCACCGAGATTAAGAGGTATAGGAGCACGATTGTCAACGTGATCTTTACGCCTTTTTGAGTTGCGGAGATGGGCGCCATGTCCTGAGGTGGGATCGTGGGGCCGGGTATGGTTCTCATGCAGAGTTGTCTACAATCAATTCAATCCGCCTTTTGATTTCACGCGCTTACCGAATAAGGAAGGGTTTAAACTTATATGGGTAGTTGCTAAGCCTATACAGGTAATCAATCAATTCAATCCGAGCCTTCTGAGCCCCACTTAATTGATTGTTGACAACTCTGTTCCCACGTGACTCCAAGGAGCTCGACGGAGTTGAAAACTCTTCCGATGCCATTGTTGCGCAGCCGCGCCCGCGTGGCAGAGGAAGGAGACTCGATATTCCTTTGTTTTAAGGTTGCATAAACTGTATTCTGTCAATAGACGAAAGTAAATAGGAGGCACCCTCAAAAACAGATTTTGGTGTTCGGTGTGCGTGGTAAGATGCCACTAAGCACTATGTTGATTCAGATAACAATTTAAATGCTACCGAGATTATATATTTAAATATACATGCTGTTGGTAGGCCTTAGCACTAGTGCCAAAAAGGTAAAAACGAAATACAGGTTCTAACGATGGTTCATTGATGATGCTTTTTTGATTCTATCTCTCTACCTCTGGCTTGGCGTCTACTTATCTTGAATGATGAGGGACCGCATTGCACGACGCGTGGCCTCATACATCTCAGCGTATGAGATGTCTCATTAGCGTATGAGGGTATATTGTACATCGGTCCGATATACGTTTGATATCCCTCTCCCAATAGCCGTCAAGCTATATAGCCGTAGTTCATCCGCATCATTAGTTCCAACACATGCTTGTATTTCTCTGCATAAATACACTACTACTACTATATTTCTCTGCGGTGGTCTGGGAGGTGTCGAAACATATTTAAGAAGGGGGTTGAGTTATAAGTCGAAGCTCATCAGTACATACATACATATTAACAGGCCTTTATAGTGCGTAAACGGCTAATGTAGGCAGCCACATCATGAATGAGGTACGCATGATCCCCATGTCTTCGCAGTAAATGGGATGTTGTCATAAGCTTTACACAGAGATAACAACGTGCCAAACGGGAATTTAGTGTCCTTCTAGATGGGTTTTCGTGAGGGTCATAATATCTTTGTGTATCATTCAAAAGATGCAAGATCATCCGAAATTCTGCAGCAATACAGTTGAATTAAAGTTGTTCCTAGTTGCATGGCGAAAGATCGGGGTAAAAATCGGGCCATCGGGCACGGGCCGTCGGTAATGCGGAGAGTATTAGCGCTAGGGCCACAGTCCGCCTTCGACCTTTCGAGCAACGTCAGTCCTTCATCAACCACCTGGCTTAATTTGAAATGCTTCTTGTAGTCCAGCTGAATCTGTTTAACCGATCTATATGGAATCACTGCCATCAGGACATTATTCATACTCATTCTCCTCGACTTTAAGAACGCTCTCATAGTTCTCGCATCTTTACATTTACCAAAGAGCCGTCATTATGCACTCAAGTTAGGCCCGGTACCGGATAGAAGCCGAGACGAAATTCGGAGAGTACGCCATTCCTATCAATGGGACATAGCTGCACGACTGTTCAGCCATGTCTCCGAATCTTTGTATGCCAACACATTTTTGGCCGTATTTGCGGTACTTGAAATCTGAGAAATCGTTCTCGCAATAACGAATCATGACAGAATATGAGACTTAAAAAGTAAAGATGAGGCATCTAAAATTTTGGAGGTTCTTGTTCTACCTAAGGTGGTCGCGCCAACACCGGTTAATGACTTTGTCGAACATCATGTATGGTTCTTTATCGGTTCTAAAACTGCAGAAATTACTTTGTGCAGAATCGATGGAAGTAAAGCCGCAAAGTGTCAAAGAAAGTGAGCATGCTTGATGTTTGCGAGTAGAGGAAACCAGAGAAATGCCAGTCTTGAAAGGAAACGTGGCGAAGCGATACAGTGTTACCTAGGTGTTCAAGGATGATCCTGTTCAATCCGCATGTGGGGGCTGGAAGCGACGACAAGTCCATCGGCATACTGGAACGAGACGGCTTCACGTATGGGTGAGCAAGAACTAGCGTGAGTTTCAGAGCCACTCTACTATATGGCGATACACATTGAAGGAGCCTATCAAAATGCCAAAAGCGAGGTTAAGGAAACCACCTCTACGGTATCCGGGCGATTATCTGATACATGATTCAGACCACACGTAACACTGGCACCCACATTCACACTGGCTTTAGCTCAGTTCATGCACAAGCAATAATGACACCCCAGGGATGAAAATTCTGCGTGCAGCCAAAAGATGGTAGTAGCAGGGGCTTCGCAACAGATCGATGCTCTTGGAGACATTAGAGTTGAATCCTTCCGTTCGCCTCTCAACATTTACACCGAGATCCACAGCAGTAAATACCGACGCTCGGGAAGTGGGTACCGCATGGATTATTTACAATAGACGGTCCACTTCGTCGGAATGTACCCGTATTGGGTAGTTTAGTCTATACTAAGTGGAAGAGCGGGCCATCGTCTTCCTTGGTTCCTTTACAGCTTGCGCGTTACAGCCATTCGATTTGACAAAGATCATGAGCTCCAGATCGCGTTTGCCACAGGTCTTTATTGCCCCCGACCTAACTGCTGAAGGTTTATATTGTGACGGAAAATCCCGGTACCTACGCTAAACTGAGATGCTTCTAGCGACCCAACTACAGCTCTAGCTGCGCTTTCGCGATGCGCCCAGCACTATCCTTGCCATATCCAGCAACTTGGCTCTCTGATTTCTTCCACAGTACGTACAGCCGTAGTATCTGATCGAGCAACGTTCGTTTCACCAGTCTTGTCGGCCCATACCTACAAAGTTGAGCTCTAGCTCGTGCTGTTTTAGTCATCTTAACGAACATGCTTCAAATCTCCCAAAACCGACGAATCTCAATGTGACAAGATTTAAAGCACGGAACTGGGGTTCGGTATTCGTAGCTGGGGTCTTGTGCTACAGCCGATGGAGTGCAATCATGTCCGAAGTTCGTTATTCGCAGTTAATGGCAACCGATATGCTCCTTGCTGGTTCACAGTGTCCACTAAAGCGTTTAGAGTATGCCTAGCCCTAGTACTCCGACTCCTGGTTTTCGCATTCTGCACCCTTCATTTTGCACTCATGAGCGGGCCTCGTACAGCGTGTTGGCTTTGGCAGGCTGTCTTTGTTCTCTGCCACTATCATTTCTCGGAATTGAACCACACAATCCAAATTTGCGACTCGTAGGCCTGCTCCCTGGGTCTTACTCTGGCCCCTTAGTAGACGCGAATGTTCAATCTACTCACGAATACTTGGCGATCATGGCAATTTCGTCTTCCGGCTCTATCCATCACCGTACCTTTTCATTTCGACGACGAGTCGCGTCTGCTGTCTTAAGATGAGCAGCGAGCACTGAGAGTGTCCAGTGCCCTTCAACAGTCCACCGGCCGTCACGGGCTATGAGAGAAGGACCATAGACGTCGTATGAGCTTTGCATCTTGATGGAGGCAAAATCCTGTGCCGCGCATTCCAGATATGCAAGGTCCAGTGTTTTTTCAGGATGGTGATCATGACATGAACCTTTTACGTAGCCCTAATAGCACCAAAAAGTGCTGGTAGGCCATCCCACGCGCGGTTCGCAGTGCAGGCTGTTACCGTCGCAGTGGTTACAGTCTAAGTCGTCTGCAATGCTTAGGTGATGCCCTAAAAAGGCTGATGGACATATACGCAAGGCCTGAGTCGTTTATCAGCTACGCGACAACGTTTCTCGGCTCGTCCCACCGGATCATGCGAACTTCCCACACAAAGCTGCGATGTTCATGACATTGTGGCTTGGGAGCCACTCTGCCAATATGAGTTTTTCTCAAGATGAGAAGCACCTTTGATGTATGGAACACACTTAGCACAGGAGTAGCTGTCAGGTCTTCAAGCGCCACCTACTGCGGACCCTTTCGCTATGCACGAACGGAGGTACCATGCCAATGATGACAGGCCTAGATTCCAGGTTCGCAGCAAGAATCAACTTAGCTCCACAGTATTTTCTCGAGACAATAAAGGAAGACTTATGTAAAAGCGTGGAGGCGCCACAGACCTCATAGGAAATATGGCGCAATCGCCCACAGCGCACGATCACCGACCTCAACACCCCGCCCAGACAAGAAACTTTTAAAATGGTGGGTGTAGTCAGGCTTTTAGCTTGATGCTGGGTGACATCGCTGTCCTCTAACTCCGCCCTCCTTATAGGGTAGCACACCATCACACCCGCTCTGCAGCACCAACACGTCAGCTACCGACCCCGGCAGTTCGTCCAAGCTTCAACCATCAACCATAACTCTCAACCACGGCGCAACAGGACAAAGCAACAGAGAACATAGAGCGCGCATCGCAGATGGAGAGTAATGTCGGAGACCTTTCACTCAGCTTTTGGACAGCAGATCTTCACAGGCGTATCTGCGAGTGGGAATTCGTCTGGACGTGATCGTTTCGAGATGCTTGACACAAGCTCATTCTATCACGACCGCGAATATCAAGCTCCAGGAATTCTGAGTTTGTCAGGGCAAGATAGCAGCTATGCAGGCGGTCCCTCATTCGCATATGCATCGCACAGCGGCCCGCCATCTCTCTCAAGTAAGCGCACCTTTTCCCAGGTTTTGTTTCTACTTTTTGGCTCCTTTTACATCATCTGTCAATCCTAGGTACCTCTTAATACCTCCACTCTTTGTTCATGGTTTATACTCCCACTCCTTTGGGTTGTCAATTCTGCATGGCGTCATTTCCGAGACAAGCACGCAATGTCACGTGAGCACCGCACCTGTAGAGACATTCACCATCTTTAGTAGGTGCCTATGCAGGGCGTCCAGGGTGTTTATAGCCATCATGGGCTTTGGGTTATCAATATGCGGCGATTCTCCTTGCATGCTCTTCCATTCTTGCTTTCCGCTATGGCACGATCACTAACGCGCCCTCGAGGTCTGCACACGTTGCCTCCAATGTCAACACACCTCCCATCACAATACGAACACGATGCCAACATTCTCGATGAACTCAGAGGGTTTTCTCCAGTCACGGTTGCCTACAATATGAATACATATCGCACACCGTACCCAGACAGCAACGCAACTTCGACGTCATCAGCTACTAGCCCCGACCCGCAAGTAGGCATGGCACCTGACCCAGTCACCGTGGAGGCCGATGATGACAAGCGGAAACGCAACCAAGCAGCATCCGCACGCTTCCGACAGAAGAAGAAGCAGCGAGAGCAACAGTTGATGGAGATGAGCAGAGAAATGCAAGAAAAAGCAAGGAAGCTGGAGGCTGAGAATGAAGGGCTAAAGAAGGAGAACCTGTTCTTGAAGAGACTACTCGTCGAGAAGGTCGATCACATGACTGAGGAAGACAGAGACATGTTGCTGAAGGTAACTGGCGAAGCGCTGAAGACGGCTTCATGAGTACTGTCAAGGCAGTGCTAGTAGTTCGACTTTTTGTTGGAACGTGGGAGATTTCCACACTGTCAGTTTACGCCGACCGTGGCGCAGCCCGATTGATTTAGTTGTGCAAGACACGAGGTATGGCGTTCAAGGTCACTTTCTGATTGAAACTTAGGAGTTGGAATGGAAGAGGAATTTTCGTACTGGTTTCTTTACACTCAAATCCACACGATCCTAGCAGCATGTTTGTGAACACGAGCCACACTATACCTGATTCATATTGTGTGAGACGTCCCGACAGTATTCCACCGCACCCGTGTGCAACAGTCAGCCTTCAGCGCAATACACTTTGTGCGACAGTCAAGCCAGTCACTAACACTCGGGTATGATTACATATGCTCTAAGAGAAGCCAACTCATATTCAGCGCAGTACCCGTATGCAAATCGAGAGCCCATTACTGGCACATGCTGCTATGTACAGTACGTGCGGGATAACTGACAGTGTACGGTCTTAATAATCCTCCTTGATTGTTTTTGCGCGACACCGAATATTTCTGACATTGGCTGCCTCCAAAATTTCAGACCTGGGTGTGAGGCCTTCTCATCCCACTAAAGCCTGTCTGCTTTGAAGTGGAAAAGATGTTGCTTCCCGAATAGGCAGCCAGAACAGCAGGTCCAATTCAAGGCATGAGGGTTCGGAACTTTCGGACTGGTTCAATAGCGCGATGAATGATGCGATGCGGTTGTGTCGATACTACGTTCTGAAATTGAATCTCTTTAGCCGTAGATTTGCACCGTAAGGCATTTCCAAGGCCCTGCACTATGAAGGCGAGCAGTGGTTTCGGTTAACAAATAATGTATGCGCGCATCTTAATTACTCTCGAAGTACTAACACCAGTAAATGCTATTCTGAAAAGACTCCAATATGCAAACCCGAGTTCAATAATCATTTTTGAGCAGCCACCGTTGACTTTCCTGCTTACTGGCCATGCCCAGTTGGACCTTGCGAGGTATCTGGTATGTGTCAGTAGTGGTTCCCGAAATTTCACACCTTGTATACTCACAATCGACCGTTACGAATGCCCTATCGACTTCACTCAACCCTTCTAAGCAATACTGAAGTGTCTCCGCAACATCGTGACACCTCCGCAATGGTGCATCCTCCGGCATTAACACGTCAATCTCCACGCATACGCCGTCACCGGCGTGGTACGCCTTGATACTCTTGAAGCCCTCAACCAACGGTGCGAAGCGGTAAGCCATGAACATAAGCTTGCGTTCAGTTCGATCATTTGCCGCCTCACCGGTCAGACGCGTGACATTCTCGAGACATGTACCTGCCCAGTCGTAGATGATGAACAAAGAGAGAATAGTGGCACCGACGGGATCAAGCCACCAGACACCTATCTGGTTGCCGATCAGGGGGAACAATAGTGAGAGCGTGTTAAAGTAGACATCTGTTTTGCAATCCTGTGCCAGGGCTTGGACCTGAGTCGTCTTAACTCTTGCACATCCTATCCAAATCGTGCCCTTGACTACGATGGTGGCGACCATGGCAAAAATAGCAGCTGGTGGTAGAGTAGCCACATCATGACTACCGCTTGGTAGCAGTTTCTTCACAGACTCTTGGAGAATCTGTAAGAAGGATATGATCATGATGATGGAAAAGACGAGGATGCCAAGGGGTTCGAGACGTCTACGACCGACAGGGAATTTCTTCTTGAGTTTGTCTAACCTCCAGCCTACCAGCCTGTTGGTGGTCCAGATGATGACGGTGCACAAGAGATCGAGTGCGGAGTCAACCAAAGAAGCGATCAAGGAGAGCGAACTCGACCAGATCGCTGCGACTCCTTTCGCAGCGAGAAGAAGGATGTTGACCATGACGTTAATCTACAACAGGTTAGTTAGTTGTCAGACTATCGAAGCGATGGCACCTACATTGATCGCCCATCTCACGCGCTTCGCTGACTTCGCTCGCCTCTCGCGTTCTTCGTCTGGTAAAAAGGGCTCAAGTGCCTCCCCGCTATTTCCCAATGGTCCTCTTTCTTCGACTACACCATCGCCATCAGTATCTCGTGGATGCATACTGTCCAGAACGTCATCTGCAAGCGAGGAAACGATCATGTCAACCTCAAGCCAGTCGTCGAGACGATTATTCTGCTCCTCGTAAAATTTACGAACTTTCTTGTTCCTGATGGTTTTGAGCTATTAGGTTATTGTTAGTGCCTGCATCTTAAAATTCCTCCAAACTGCCTTCTTACGCTCTCTTCGCTCTTCCTATACTCTTCTAGAGCTTCGTGATCTACGTTATCGATGAGTTTCTTTTTCATCTCTGCCGTTCGGTTTGTTTGGATAGTGTCCTGCACCGCATCGCGAAATCTCTTTCGTAACTTGAGGGGATTGGTTGAACCATATGCAGCCTCGAGGTCGTTGCGAGCATATCCATTGGATTTCTTTCTCCAGTCGTGCACGTTGGTATACGATGTGTGTGTCTCAAGCGCTTGTCTTCTGCCTCCGACCATGTTGTGTACTGTCCCTTAATTTTATCGAAGTCCTCTGGAAGGATGGTAGGAATTTTAGCTAAAGGCTTTGGGGTGAGTATTAGTAGATCACAACAAAGAACAAAGTTGAACAGGCGTCAAATGCCAAATCTTGGCTGAACGCGTGAGGTAGCTTCGCCCAAAAGGGCAGGCATTAGCCCATTTTAAGTTAAGGCCCCCACATCATGACGGGGTCCGACCTGCCCTGCGCGATCTATTAGATTCTTGATGAGGCTTGTGTTGTCTCGAACAAAACTTGGCTCTATGATGTCACCTATTCTAGTTCAAGTATAGCGCCGTCCTGTTCAACCCATATTGACCACGATCCAACCGCTGCTTGGCAGGGGCCATGAAACTGTCAATAAGCAGCAGAAATGCATTTCTGCGTGCTAAATTGTGATTTCTCGTCTTGTGTGAATGAAAAAGCTGTAATTTCGAGGTAAGTTCGTAGGGTTGTTCTCGTTCGATGGAAAACATAGTTACGTCATACGCCCGAGCGCTCTGAACACAGGGTTTTAATGAACATTATGAAACACATCGATCTGAGGGCGCTGCCGCTTGAACCGAGAAAGGCACTATAAACCTGTTCTTGGACACTTGTTCCTCATTCCATTACGAGCTGCTCGCTAGTTACGACTTTCTGCGATTTCATTTACCGGCTTGCATCCTATCTCTGTCTTACAAAAGGCAATGCAGCACAATAGCAAATATCTTGATTCATGTGATAAAATAACTCCATCCCCAAGAGACCACTCTAGCCCATTTAGATCGTCCAGCGTGAGAAGGGACGGTCCGTCGATGCGGGGGGCTGGAATCCTCGGCCCGAATTAACAGTACTTTTCGGTTGATTGAACCAGCAGCAAGGGTCACCTTAAATGACATACTTCGAGTGTCAGCTTTTGTTTTTCAAATATCACTCCCTTATGAGCATGAGAGCACCGATTTTCTTACCGGAAGAAACAAATAGGGCACTTCTTTCTCATACTGGGTCCAGGCATCTCCGTACTTCCTACGACATCTGGCAATATCCCTCTGGGCGCGGTGGAGAATCATCACCATGAAGAAGACGAAATAGAACCAAGGAAAAGGACTCCTATGAATCCGTTAGCCATAGATCATGAATTCTTTCTCTAGTCCAACCCAATCGAGTAAGGTGCAGGAACAATTTAAGAAATACTTACTTGAATCCGGTGATAAGCCCCCACGACATAGAGAAAAACATGTCGGGCACGTAATTAGGCTTGCGCACAATAGCGAACCATCCATCTACCATGATGCGATCTCCGGTATTTGTTTCAATCACACGGGGATTCTCAATGACCGTCCATGGCATGTGTGGAAATGCTTTGCGCTCGATCAGCTGGCCACGTTCTTGTTGACGGAACGAATTTTTCTGGCCGTTAGAAGTGTCCCACATCCAGTACATAAAAGCGTACACGACAGCAAAGGCAGTTAAGGCAGGTCGGCTCCAGTGATATTCGGAAGGGTCGTGATTCGCAAGATATAGCGCGCAGTGGCAGTAGGTAAAGGGCACACCAGCTAAGTTCCAGAAGGTGAGGATGAAGCCACACTTCTCGAAGTACATATCCCTACAACGAAGAAAAGTAAGTTATCAGCCAAAATATTCCAGAGGAAGACATTCGGTTTAGAATTCTGTTTAAAAGAAAAAAATGTTCCCCTGTTGCATGATGCACATGGACTTACCAGGACGTGATAATCAGCTGTTCGGCCTTGGCACAAGCATTGGCATAATTAAAATGTGCTACTAGCAGAAAGACCACCTCGGCTGAAACATAATTGTATGTCTCGTACTGGTGTGTGGCAACAGAAGCGGTGATGAGAAACAGTATAAACCATGGGATACGAACCTCATAGAACATCTTGAAGTCCAAGATACCAATTCGAGGGTTCAATTCAGCACCCACAAAGAAGTCATATATGGGGTATCCAGTGAGTCGATGGGTTCGTCCACGGATTACCGCCTGGACATAGACAACCATACTGTTCAGGAAGCCAGATATGATTGCCACGGTCATGATGGATCCGAACTCATTAATGAGTGTGTATAGAGGAAAAATTCTGGTAACATGTAGGAGTGCGGCGACGGCAAGGGTTGCGTACCAACTCGTATAGGCAGAGCAATAGTATGGGAGCTTCTTGCCATTCTCATGAAGTAGAGGCCTTCCCTGGGTCATCACACCAGGCATATAGCAGTACCTTTGACATGTTAGTCTCTATTGAATGGGTTCGGAAATTGCAGCATACATGACTGCCTCAAAGATAAAGAAGGCCCAGTAAATTGACCAGGCCTTAGCTGTCGGGTAGGCTCCCTCATAGACTAGACCAGCCAAATGGCAGGCAAAGTCTCTCCAGGTCTGATCAGCAGTAGGCTTGGGGAACTGGCCGTTGTAGTAGACAGCACCAATCCACATATACCACATCACTAAAGGAAATCCAACCATTAGCGATGCTGCGCCAAAGGAACCACCGAACTCGAACTCATCGGATTCGCCATCAGTGTATTTAGGATTCCGATCAACCTGCTCGGATGGGGCTGTTGAAAAAGTGGACTTCTGAGTCTGGGATGGGTTCCGAATCCTAGCTGTGTTTGTCACGCCCATTCTGACATGCGCATTGATAGGTAAGACTTGAATTGGAGAGAGCGTAGAGGGAGAGTATAGAAGAAACCAAGCGGATTGTGGAAGAGGTATTACGGGCCATCATAAAGAAGATATTTAAATCAAAACTCTAGAAAAGCTCCGCCGAAAAGAGTTTAGGGGTCTTGTGGGCTACTAATGAAATGGGACGGAAGACTTCATGAGGGTATGGCCCGCCTCTGACATGGGACAAGCGCACCGATGAATCCTTCTGTAGCAACCTAGATCCACATTCGCTCCAAACAATACAAAACGTCCACAAGAGCATGCACTGATTGGGCAATTTTAACTTACAGTGGCCTGGGTGTTGTTCTGCGAATTATGGTGATGTCGCACAGGCAAGGTCATTGAGGCTGACTATACCAACAGGAAGGTTACAGCGAGCTGGTCCGTGTAGCCCATAATGAAGCGGGCAGTTGACAGCGAGCCAATCAAATGGCTATCCGACAATGTGGGTCTGCTGAACAGAAGAAACGGGAAACTCAAAGCGAGCAAGCCTAATACCTCACTCAGCCCCTTTCTCATACTTGCCAACACCAAGAGTCTGTACATGGACTATGTCGCTACTTGTTCCGGTTTCAAGCTTGTTAAATTTTTCGATACATGCAAGACGTGTGACCGCGTGATGTTACAGCCTGAAAAGGAAAGACAATGAGAAGAGAAGCTGCATCACTACCCACTAAGGTCTAGTGCTTTCCAGTACTGATTGAGCTCATAATTTCCCATCTTTTTTTAGTTGCGAAGACGACAGTAGGACACTATCCAGGCGTGTCTGCAAGACACCATTGGGCTAAGCATGAAACGGCAACGCACCAAATGCTTTACTGGGTGTTGGACTTGTCGCTCACGACGGGTGAAATGTGATGAGTAAGCCATCTAAAAGAAAGAAAGAAGGCAGACACTGTGCTGACCCGGTTCCTTGGCGCACAGGGAGACTCCATCTTGCCGGCGCTGCCGCCAAATGGGCGTTGCATGCGAAGGATACGGCCTACGCCTAACCTGGCTATCTTACAACCCACTCGACGTTACAGACTATGATGAAGACCCTGAAAAGGCAGATTCCAGGGTATCCAGACGATCTTTTGTCCCAACTGCAGCTTTCCCACCTCTCTCACGTCTCCCCTCTTCAGAATTAGATGCCACCTTGGCTACAATTGATGAATGGTATCCTGGAGACTCTTCAGAATTAGAAGCAGGTGCATTTTGCGTATTTACCGCGCACTCACCTGGCACATATTGCTCTGAGGCTGCCACAAGCTCCTTGCAAACATCACCATACCCTTGTGGGATCCCTGGAATTACCGGGTCACTTGACGACCACCATGTATCGACTGCGGCTGAAACCTTCGGGCAGAACGAAAATAGCAATCATGGAACCAGAGGCCAATCTGTCACTGAATTTCGCGAGAATTCGATGTCCGGTGCCCGCACTCTCTTAAGCCTTGGGAGACAGAACCGACTCCCTTCAAGCCATTTGGACGTATTGTCTATGCCATCTAGGCAGAAGCGACTTATCCACCATTGGGTAACATTTACAAGCCGTAAACTGGTGCTCATTGACGAGCCGCATAACCCTTGCCGCACTATGATGCTGCCAATGGCACTGAAAGGCCTCATTTCTCGATCCAGTGGTTCTAATGCCGACATCGCCATATTTCACGCCATCTGTGCTGCTGCTGCTTACAACCTGTTTGAGTTGGCTGGCCGGACCAATGATCAGGATCGCGTACTCGCTTTACACCATGACAACGAGGCCGTCCACCATCTAAGACATAATCTGGAAAAAGCCGACGAGCATCGAGACCAGTCTTTTGCTATGGCCATAATGGCATGCATTGCAGTAGAAGCTGTCTCTGGTACAACCCAACGATGGCGGACGCACGTCTCTGGCGGAATGGCTTATCTAGCCAAGCTGCAATCCCAAGGACTGGATGAGGTATCCTTGTCCGCTTTCCGTCAGCATATGGTCAAAATGGCCATTCTGTGTGACTTCCCTGTCTCAAATCGTCTTAAGTCTTTCCTGCATGACGAAAGTGGGTCTTCAGATGCCCTTGAGTTCACCTTTCCGTACTATGGTGTTTCTAGATCATTCTTGCGATCTCACGATAGCATTAATGCATTATTGACAAGCATGCCGGCAGACAAAACATCTGCACAAGAGCAAGAGCTTGATGCCTTTGAGCTGCAACTATATCTAGACTTTCCTGGTCTCCCACCTTTTAATGAATCCTCTGCAGCAACTAATCAGAGAAACAATGTCGTTATCTACCATACTTCTAAGGCATTTTACTACGCAAATCTCGTCTTCTTTCAGCGAAGCGTACGTTGCGTTCCAGTAGCAGCGGTGCAAGATCTTGTAGAACTAGGAGTGCAAGAATTGGAGTCCATGGATCGCGCTGGCCAGGGCGCACTAGGCTGTTTGATGCTGTGGCCTGTGCTAGTTCTTGGGGCAGAATGTGACATACCAGATGCACAGAGACGCATACAGGCTTGGTTCCAGGTTCAGCGTAAGCTCGGATTTAGGAATTTGGTGGTTTTACAGGACCTTGTCGTCACAGTGTGGAAAATCAGAGCTAAGTCCAGTAATGACGGGAGCGGTGTAGATTGGCGACAAGTCATTACACAAAGCCAATTCGATGTCTTTAGACTTTAGTCAAATCATGTCGATATACCCACCCGTGAAATGCGAAGGTATATTGGACGCTGTTAATCCACTGCCCGTAGATGTCGCGGAGCGCTAGTCTACGGTGGCGCAAAGGCACGGGTTGGGATGAAAGTGAAGGATGTATGGGTCAAGGAGTAGTTTGTATTATGCTGTACCACCAATCTCCTACGAGGTAAGGGCTAGAGTGACGTCCAGGCCACCTGATAACTTGCCAGTTGAAGGTTTAGATTCTTGGGTTCGCCCTCTCAATGTTGGAGGAGATTGTATATTTATACACTATGGGATATCGTATGCTCGATACACAATCTGGCCACAGAGTGAAAATGTTAGTTTGTGCCGTGTTAGTAAAACCAACAGATCATTTGATTTCTGTAAATCCTATAGCATTAACACCATCACCTGAAACAGAAGAGAGCTCGAAGGTTACTTCGCGGTACCGGCTCAAAAAGCATTTGTATCAACGTATCGATGATTTCTAGACCGGTCCATGTCATTTTCAGAACTATTGGCCCATTTTACCACCCTTCATCGCGCTACGTAACTTTGATGAAAACGCTCCGCCTGTAAGATTACTATAGCTTGAACGGTCGCTCGATGAGTCCTTCGCTGTTAATCCCAGCCGGGTGCCCGTTTTCTAAAGGACATCCTTCTGGTCATTACCTCCCAACGGATCTCCTCTTTTCTCCATAAACTCCTTTGCAATGATATCCAGGCCTGACAATCCTTCAAACACCCTCCATACCATCAGATTTGGTGTGGAAGAGATAGCATCCTGCAGCACAACTACAGCCAGGTCGACCAATGTCTTTGTATCTTTCTCGTCTGTCCAATGGATCTCGCGAGTAGGCCAAAAGGCGAGGTGAACGGCGAAGTGTATTGCGACTCTGGTCGCCCACGGGTAAATCCTTTCCTTGATACCGTAGCTGACGGCGCTTGACCTAAAGTAGGCACGTATGAACGCTGCGTGGAGACCCTTGTTGCCGTGGAATCTGTCGAGAAGGAAAGCTTCAGCCGCAAACTGTCCCACATCTGTTGCGCCATTACCAACACGCACCATTTCCCAGTCTATTACTGTCAAGACACAGGGCCCTCTTCCAGACAGGTCTTTTCGTACCACTACATTTCCGGGCCAGAAGTCGCCATGGCAGACGCACTCTTCATCTTCTTCAATAAGACTACCAAAGTACTCATTGATTTTGCGGCCCAGCTCTTCACTGTGCCCGAACTCCTTAAGTATAGTATGCAGATACTTATAAGAGAAACGGGCTATATCCATACCGACTCTGTTGTTATTCCGACCGGGCACTGCCCTACTGACGTAAGTTTTAGGGACGTTGCCATGTAGTGTGGCCAACCATTCTCCTAGCACGGCCCCTATCTCCTGGACTTCGTCTGCACTGAGGTCCAAGTAGGCATCCTTGAGGTTCTTTTCACCACCATCTTGAATGTTCAAAAACTTAATGTCCTTCTCGTAGAACCCGAAATCTACAGCGTGTACGTGTGTCTTCTCGATCTTGGAATTGTTGAGGTTCGTCCCAGTGATGAAGCAACATTTGCGTTCTTGCGACAGCTTCTCCAGAACCGCGGCCTCATAGTCCATGCGTTGAGGGTCTAGAGATTGGCTGGGGTCGCTCTTGAACTGTAGAGCAGCGTGCTTGAATATAGTAGTGTCCGCCTTCCCCTCATCGGTTTCGGTCAAGCGATATACATGGTTTGCAGTACCCCCTTCAAGACGTCGAAGCTCAAAAACTTTAGAGCTCGCACAGTCTCGATCTAGATAGTTCCTGACGACTAGGTAGTCTCTGACGTCCTCAAGCTTCGTGAAATCGTATTCGCTTCTGGTGCGCGCGTGAACGTTGTGTGTAGCACGAACAGCAGAGTCTTTTCTGGAAGTCTTCGGTGAGACTTGTGGTGTGTTCATGGTTCTTATTTCCGAATAACGATAGTGGGATTCTGAAAAATCTTATACGAATGAAGAAATTAGGTGCGCTCAGAAATAGAGGTCCGAACGACAATTGGTGTTTACGAAACGTCAAAGCGTATACTTATGGCTTTCTGTTTAGAGCTGAGAATGGCAACCGCCCTTCCCATTTACGAATTCTGGGAACATTAAGTAGAATGAACGTTAATTTCACATACTACGACAATAGGAAGCTACGGCTGAAGAGCTGAATTAACTCGGGCCGTTTCTTAGCAGTTGACCGGTGTCGTGCCACGTTGAAGTGGTTTGGATGCCAATGTAATCACAGTATCTTCACCCACATGTTCAAAATCCCAACTGGCCATCTCATTGGCATCCAGCAACAGTATCGAATTAATCACAGTTAACAGTTCCAAGCGCAAGAGCTTCAGGTGTCTCGAGATGATCAACCTTAAATGTATGTACTTCGTGTATAAGTTTAAAACGGACTCTCGGTTCGACCCCGCAGCAAGTCGTGTATGCAGCTGTAGGCCTATTAATAGAATACATATTTTCGTGCATCTTCGCATTATGATCACAACATTCTGTTGTTCAACACAAATGGTTCTATCAACAAAACACCATCGAAATGTCGCCCATTCCAATTGTCGTCTGTAGGCGAAGCCCTGGCATCGCGAAAAAGATTAATGAGGACCTAGGAACAGAACATGACGTTGGATTTTAAATATATATATATCACTTCGGCCGCTCTTGATGTTTCACGGCAGCAAAACCCAATGTGTTTATGGACAGCTAACTACAACTTGGCTGTCCACGTCATCATCTCATCAGATGTTGGCAACAAAAAGGTCCTCCAGCTCCTGTCAGGATCAGGACCTACCTGTAGCCGTTGCTACAGGTGGGATATTCGACCGTGCATCAGTCAACTTGATGCACAATGTGTGTAGTAAAGCTGATGATGCAGTCTGGCTGCGTGTGGATAAGAGCAGGCTCTCCGAGATGCCGTCAATGAACAATAAAGATATGTTTGGCGCAGCATTAACTACAAAGATTAAGAAATCTAAAAATAACAGAATTGGACAGGAAGGAGAGAAGAAGAGTGGAGTGTTTCTTTTCTAAACTCTCTTCTAACCACCCTATCGTCAACTGTTCTTAGTGCTTGCGAAGATACAGCACAAACCAGCCCAATACCCTGTACACGAAGATGATAACCACCAAATACCCTACATATCGCCCCAAATTTTGTGTCCCATATCCATAACTCTGTAGCACCGCCTTGCCCTCTACCAAACACTGTCCCTGTAGCTGACTTGGATACATGCAAAAGCATCCCCCATCCTCCAACCTTTCACAACTATAGTTCCTCCTCCCAAACTCATTAACCATCATACCGCGAAACACATATGCCTGGTAGTCAATGTAATGAAATACGTATCTCCAAAACACGTTCAGTGCTTCGGGCTGTACCAAAAATCCACCAACACACATCCACAGCCCGTTCGCGAATGCAGTAGCCGCAAGCGCTACAACGAAAATTGGAATGAGGGAAGAGAGTAGGACAACAAGCGATTCGGCGGCTAGTAGATCCAGAAACAACCACATGACCCATGTGCAGAAAGCTGTGCCTGTTGGAGCGAAATTTCCAAGCCAGTACGCTACCACGCTGAATAACACAGCAATCAGAAATAGGTACGGGATCCCAATGATGAAATTAGCAGCCATGAACGATGTGGGCCCGTAGAGTCCGTTGGCGCGCTCCTTTCGAAAGAGTGCTAGGTCCTCGAGGTAGGAGGGTATGTATGCGACGGCCATGAAGCTCATGAATGCGCCGCCAAAGAATATTGCATTAGTAAAGGACTGAATGTTAGCTTGTGTAGGAGACAGGCGTAGCCAGACGGTGCCCATCATAATCGCAAGGCCGAGGTACATGGCTACACGGATGCCATAAGCGACGATGTCGCGATAGGATTTGATGAAGGAGCGGTGGATCAGGGTCAATGGAAGGGAGAGAGTATTCGCGGAGGCATCGGTAGTTGAGAGAATCGAGGACGGGGTGGAGGTCGTTTTGCTGCGAATTTGATGCTGGATGAGAGTGGCATTCGGAGAGTGCGACCATGATGCGTGAAGCTGGTCGAGTTGTTGGGATGATTTGGCATGGGAGCGTGAGAAGTCAGTGTTGACAAGCTGGATCACGAATTCAGCGGGATTCATGTACATGGGCATCTATTGACAGTCAGCAGCGTCTATTTACGGTATTTTTGGACAGGAACGTACGTTGTGTCCCAGACTGGCAAAGTATTCGTTAATTAATGGCAGTGGCCCGTTATATGTCACTTTCCCTTTGGAAAGCAAAATGAGCTTGTCAAACAGCTCAAAGGTGGTGGTGGATGGTTGATGAATTGAGGCGATAACGATAAACTAGGCTTCGTCAGTCAAACGCTCTTCATCCTTGATTTGCCCATCACCCACCTTGTGCTTCTTGGCTAGGTCCCTGACGAAGCTCATAACCTCCCAGCTAGCCGCCGAGTCCAGTCCACTAGTAGGTTCATCCAAAAACAGTATTCTCGGGCTTGTCATGAGTTGTGCGGCGATACTAACTCTCCTCTTCTGTCCACCAGACACACCCTTGCGGATAGGTGTCCCGATGATAGTATCAGCCTGATCTTGTAGCCCAAAGGACGAAAGCAAACCTTCAATACGGACTTTGCGCTCTACTTTGTTGACGAAACTGTGGAAAGTCAGATCGATCTTAAGACAACTTGTCAATGCATGTTCATACCTAGGCAATGCGAGCTGCGCTGCAAAATGTAGTGTCTCACGAACTGTGAGAGAACCAACCAATGCATCTTCCTGTTCAACGTAAGAGCTGATCCTCCGGAATGAGGCAAGAGATGTCGGTGCACCATTGATAGCAAGCGTTTGCTGAATGCTGGCATTCGCAGTTGCTGCTCGATGCGCAAGAACGTTGAGTAAGGTCGTTTTCCCAGACCCACTGGTCGAGTCAGCACTTGTCAAGTAACGATACAGCGTGGTTCGACGCATAGCATACCTCGGTCCCATCAGTGCCAGCATCTCTCCTGATACAGTATCAGCATTTTCCGTTGGATCTTGATGGGCGGTGCATACCAGCTTCAACAATACCGTTAATATCCGTCAAGATCTCAAGTGGTTGCTTTGTCTTTCGATCTTTGACAGTGACCGTCACATTCTCCCAGCTGAAGCTGTGGACTGATGTGTTCGTCAGGTGCGTATATTCTGTAACAGCTCCCTTCTCCATATCTTCGATGGAGGGGTTAGAGTTCGACATGATGGCTGGTGTTCTGCCGTTCGCACAGCAGTAAAACAGTATACCGACACCAGTGCAAGTAATCAAGACCAAGGCTAAGCCTGAGCGCCTTGAGTACAGGGAGGCGAAAAGGCACGGCTTGCTAAAAAGGTATCTGAAACCAGTGCAGCCACATCGAACACAGTGCCCTGTTTATTACTCACTGTTTGATGTGCATGCTGCACAGCAAGACTATACCTGACATCGGCGACGTGTAAGTGTAAGCGGTCTGTTTGGGGGCTGAGTTGTCTATTCGCACTCTCAGCCTTTCACACAGCTGAACCTGAAGGATGCGTCGGCACCATGACATGGGACTGTAAGGCCGTTGGTGGCTTCTGAGTGGTCTTACGCACAGCTGCAGATGATGCTTAGCATAGCGGCTGGGCATGTGGTGTGCTGAAAGTTGCCTAGATTTGCACAAGCATGGAACTGGCCAAGGAACTTGAGTCAAGCTAGACCCTGCATCCACACCAAAGGATCGCGGTCCCGAGTCGAGAAGTCGGATATCAAAACTTGAAAATGAAAGGCGTGGTAATTAATTCGGCATGGATGCGATTATGGGCTGACAATCCCTACATGATCGGGGACGTCTGGGGTGGCACAGACAATACGGGTTGTGTAACGTCGGCGACTATTTGCGAGGCTGCACTCATGGTAAATCCACTACTTGTGTATCTCGGGTGGATTGAGGTTATGCCATTTCGGAAGTGCACCTCAGATATATTGTTTGCTGATCTTGAGAGGTTTCAATGGATTCGAAACATTCTGGCGGCTATTCAAGTCAGGCCAATACGCCGCATGTTCCGCATTTTGTAATAACGCCCTTGTCTCCTACCTGGAGAAAATGACCAGCGCCGAGGAAAGAAATTCAGGCTCATTGATTGGTCACATTGGTTAGTCAGTCAACTCGCTTGTTTCTAGAAGCCAATGTTTGTAGCCCCACCCGGGGCGCCACGTTGCGTAACGTCGCCGACTGCTCGTAAGGCTACATTTACACATCACTTCCCAGGCTTCCCCACATGTTATGCATAGCATCACATTGCAGAGCCTGTTTCTTTTCAGTTCACTCGCTAATAAATAGCTCTTGACTATACCTTTGCGATCTATCAGTTCTTGCGCCTAGCTCATTGATCTAAGACTTAGTGCTTGAGTAAAAGAAAAGAAAACATACTAAAGGATGCTTTCGCTTTTTCGACAACGACAAAAGTGCGGTACTCTGGATATGGTCTCGCTTGGCACGACGCACGTGCTACATTGTTTGGCGGTCTCAGGCCGAGCGGCTGAAGAAGCAAGTATCTACTTGTAATAGCGGAGACATGTCACAAATATGTAATACTGTCAAACAATGTCGATGTTTACCACGCAGTTTTAGTCGGCTTTAATAAGCACTAGATTTCTGCTAGAGTATTTGTCGAGAGACAGCAGTGTGCGCTGGAGATCTGTCGTGAGAATAAGAGAACCAAAAACTTTGTGGCTGCGGCTAAGGCGTGAAGGAAACTTGCCTTAACTTTTACTAGCCTTAAGTATCATTTCTTCGTCCATGCCTTCTATCAGAGTGACCATTAAAATCTGGATGCTGCTGACAGAAGACTAGACTTTTCTCTCCGCACGGATAAATTCTAACAGAGTTGTATGAACCTGCTGCAGTGAAGGGGGAAGAGTTATTGAGTGTTGCTGAGGTTGAGAAGCAACATGACTTCTACTGGAAAACAAGACTGACGGGACCCGTTATGCTGTATATCAGGCGTTGACTACACGGGAATTGAGCCAGTCCGGCGTGCGACATGTCAGAAATGTTCTTTAGGGAAGCAGTGAACATCGAACACTAGCATCGCCATCCTCTACTTCTGTTACCTAATACATGAACTCGCTGATCTCCAGTAACTGTGCGTCCCTCTCCCTCTGCGCCTGCACAACCGCCTCTCTCCTCTCATCTCCTAATTTCTCTTTGTAACACAGCTCCAACAACCGCTTAACCTTCTCCTGGGTGAACATTTCTCTGGCCAACCCTTGCAGTCCGAATCCCCTACCATGATCCTTCGCCCTTGCGACAATTGCCTCTGGGCCGGCAGCGAACAAGTCAAAGAACAAAGTGACGTTGGGCAATGTCGCGCCATCTTCGATGTTCTTCAGATTCTGTTGAAGAACCAGCATATTGAGTTGCATCAATGCACAGCCATTGACGTTCATGTTATCAAGCTTCGAGGTGCACAGAGAGAGTAGGTAGATGTCCATCAGCGCTGCGAGGCCAGATGTAATCAGCGCGTATGAAGGGGCAGGAATATAGGTGCTAACTTCGGTGTCAAAGGCAACAAGTTGCGTATTTAGGGTAAGGATCGCAGGATCGGGGTCTCTAAGGGGCGAGTCGATGGTTATCGCAGGCCGGACGCACATGTTGAGGGAGAAGAGAACGATAGTACGGATTGAGAGGTGCAGTGTGCGTAGGACGCATGTTGACAGAGCTTGGTAGGTGGACACCACGCTGTCAAACTCGCTGGAGATAGTCAACATGTGTGGAACAAGCTTGTAGAGTGAACTTACGCTGCGGTTTCTTGGTTCAGAGGCAGGTACACGGGTGCACCTTCAGACCTAGGCTCTGATGACGAAAGGAGCGTCCATCGTCTGTTGTGTCGTTGACTACCAGGCTCGCTGCGCGTTGAGTCGGTTGCTCGGTCGCTGATATGCCGCAATCGCGCAATCTTGGTCGAGAGCCACTTCATACTGTTATACAGTAGGCACAGACTTGTAAGAGTCTTCTTATGCTGTATGATATCACCATGGTCCAGCGGTTCTTGTTCTATAGTCGGTAAAAGCAAGCTGGTTTCTTGCTCAATGAGTGTGTTGAAGTTGATTGAATCGTTAGGATTTGTTTGGAAGATCTGGTTGATAAGATCCTCCATCTCTGCCGACTCGGCCCAAGCAGCAGGCGCCCTCAACTTACGGCCTGTTGCCGTAGGACTTCCTCGGGTGACAAGAGCCTGGTACCAGGCCGTACATTTGCGTGCATAAGTCTCCATCTGGCGAACAATAAGTTGGGAAAATGCTTGGTCATGCGGCAGATTGTCCAGCATTTTGCAAAAGGCGGTTATAAGGGTGAGGAAATTCGCGGTGCCCTGTATGGTTAGCAATAGAACAAAAGCAAGTGTGTTAAAGATCATACCTTGAAGATTGGTTTCTTGGAATGCTTCATCCAGAGTGGATCCTCTTGATATGAATCGACTTCGACATAGGCTTGCGCACATAGCTCAACTAGAGTCTCGTCCAACTGAGGGTGAAAGACATTTACCAAGAAGTCGTCAAGGAAGGATGTCAGCGTGCTCATAACAATATCTGAGCCCGTGGGGACAACCTCCTTCAGTCTATTTATGAAGTCAAGCGAGGGGGGGAGTAGGATGCCCATGTTAAAGACACTCGGCTCAACGAGCAACTTGTGGCCAGTCGCGTTGCCCTCAAGGTTGTTACTTGTACTTGTAGTTGTGCTTTCAGTTCTCTTGGAGTCTGAGACAAGTCCAGGAACTGAAGTCTTCAAAATGAACTCCAAATCCTCCCGCTCCTGTGTGACTTCGGCAGACTTCGTGTCCATGTCGGAGAGCTTGAACATTCGCTTGTTCCTGTCGCGCGGTGCCCGAGAGAATGCGCTACCAATTAATGTCTGCTTCTGGCCGGTTCTGTATGAGGTTTCGCCATCTGTGGCGAGGTAGTCGTGAAGTAGGGAACGCATCTGTATCTATGTCAGTGACTTGGCTGCAATCGAGCTCCAATAAGCCTACCTCGCTCTGATATAGCTTCCACAGCTCCTTAAATCCTCGAGTCAAAGTCGCACTAGTAGTGGTATCGCGGATGCCTTCTCTCCGGATAATACCGGTGACGACATCGTGCACGACTCTATGACTCTCGGCAATAGCTTCGAATCGAGCATACAGGGTCCAGAGCAGATCGTTAAGAAGCGTTGTACGTATATCGTCGCTCTGAATGTCTGCCGTGGATTTGTTGCCTTTCCTCGAGGCATAAACTCGCAGTGTGCTTGGATGGCGTAGCGCAACCTCGTTGTGCGACTTCTCGACTACTTTGAACAACTCAACAGGCAATCGTTGCTCTATGGTATCGATCGCAAGTTCCAAACGATTCATCTTGTTCAGTGCCTCTACTACTAGCCTTATGTACTGGAATGTGTCCGTTTCTGGGTTGTGTGTAGAATCATCAGTCATCTGCATAGATTAGCAAAATGATCCAAGGCGACTGTTGAAACGTACCGATTCAGTGGCGTCAAGGCTGTCCAAGAAATGGTATAATGAGCGGCCTCGAACATCCGTCTGTGCTCTTTCGGAGACACCGCCTTTGAACTGATTTTGTGCGTATTCTTTCCATCTGTCCTCGCAGTATGGTGACTTGAGATAGAGATGGCTGTGGAGCTCTTCGATCAAGATGTCCGTTAGTGAAACCTCTTGGTTGCTGAGATATGTGCGCAGATCGCCCAGAGCGCCAATGTTCTCCATTTCTGACTTGCGAATCATACGCAAAGCATCCTGTAAGATGTCTACTGCCGTCAAGAAACGTTTCTCCGAAATACGCGCCTCCAGCTTCTCCGGGACGAGCTGCAGCTGTTCAATACTATTCAACATCTGAATCATCTCGTCATAATTTTGAGACGCTGTGGCAAACTCGCGAAGCTCTGGCTTCGCAGTGGACAGCTGTGATTTGGCAGAAGTAAGAGACGTCTTGAGATTTCTCACACGGTGCTGTGAGCTCTGCAGGCTAGTTTGGATCTGATGGAAGGTACCAATAGAACTGTTGAACCCTTGGTGGTGCTCGTTGACGATCGCTTTCAGAGCTTGCTGTAGTTCTCGATGTGACTGTCGAAATTGGTCATACTGATCTGCCAAACCAAGGGAGCTTGAGTCCATAAGTTTGAGCGCGACCTCAATGGGCACACACCGGTCTCCAGTCATGAAGTCCCAGTTGTTCTGAATATACCTGATAACCTCCTCAATGCGCTGGCTGCCGGGACCGTAACTTTGCTGCCCATTTGATCCACTTCGGCTTCTGTCTGTAGCATTGCCGTATCGTCCTCCACTGCGTGGCCGTACCGGCATGCGCTCTATGCTGGTAGGACGCGCAACCTGTGGTGCTTCTTGAGTGCGCTCTTGGATACGCTCCTGGCTACGTGGTTGGAAGCCACCGTAGCCTCCTGGTCGCCGCTCTCTTTCTCTTTCACCACTTGATCGTGGGGCATAGTTGTCCTCCGCAGGACTCATGCCCCCATACCCGCCTGGTCTGCGCTGTCGATCGGTGCTCGGCCGTGATGGGGATCTTGATTCGTCGTCTGCTGCATTCAACCCGCCATAACCACCTGGCCTTCTTCTTGACTCTCCACTGGGCCGTCCTGTATACTCGTCGCTGGCTGCACCATAACTTCCATAACCTCCATTGCCGTTAGTGTAGGCTCCATTAGCTCCAACCCGCGAGTAGCCAGTGTCGCGCGACATTGTGGCTCATATGTCGCCGTATTGTGTCTATCGTGAATGAGGTTGTAGCAGTATCATCATGTGTGTGTGGAACTCAAGTATCATCTGGTGCGCGTGTCAATTGCGGGGAGTTCGGGGGAGCTCGATGAGACAGCACGGATCACTTGTCGCAGCCAGTTGGCGATGAGCACGCCAAGCCTTGATGGGTGAAGGAGATGTACAGTGGACAATGCTTCTAATGTTCAACAGCGTGCTCAAGTATCAGACAAAATAAATCCATTATCCGTACTGAGCTATCGTGTCGCGAATTCCGCGTTCGTCATTCCATTCATTCAACATAGAACGCCAAGACCCCCGTCCTCCGCAAGTTTCTCCGAGTCGCGTTGGAGCTCTCCATCTCGCGATTCTTTATACAGCCATCACGAACGGCAACGAACGGCAAGGAATTACGCCGCACCGCCCTCCCATCGCTACTACCCTGCTATGCTCCGCTGATAGCATCATCACCATCCCACCGACCGTTCCTCTGTAATTCGATAGCGCCTGACCGCGTCACGGTGCGCTTGCCATGTCGGCCGTCTATGCAAATGGCGCGAACGGCGTGAATGGCACAGATAAAATGTTTCCGCCGCCGCGATACTCGGATGTACCCAGCGCCATCACAGTCTCAGTCGCTGAGGCTGGGGATACTATCGATGTCGAAATTGCGCTCGACGAAGACATTCAAGACGACCCCACAGAGTTGTGCACGCTACTCGAAACAGAAAACAGCCTGAAGTCGACATGGGTGCAGGTCGCCGTCGCCTACGCAAAGCACAAGAAGCTCCACGTTGCCATTGACGTACTTAGCCAAGCTGTGGTTGCCTTTGGGCGGGCACGTGCTGAAGACCGTCTTAGCATCCTCAACGGTCTCTGTTGGTTGTATTTGCTCAAGTGCCGCGAAGCACCTCGTCTGAAGCAGGACTCGTCATCAGATCCTGATGTTAAGACGAAGGACTTCTACATGCAGGCAGCCACTAGCGTCCTCAATGATGCCTCACGAATCAGTCCCTCGTATCCTCCGCTCTTCCTCGCCCGTGGTGTTCTCTACCTCCTCCGTGCCTCTCTCCAGGCGCCTGCAACAGCTGCCGGACCGAATGCTATCAGCTCAGAGCGCATGGAGACGCTGAAGCAGGCGGCAAAATGCTTTGAGGATGCGTTGCGAGCATCTGGCGGGAAGAATCTTATGGCAAAAATGGGCAAGGCTCGCGTCAGTTACTCAATGGGCAAATACGCAGAAGCTTTAAAGATGTATCAGAGTATCATGGAGAGCTCGCCCAACCTCATTGACCCTGATCCTCGTATCGGCATCGGCTGTTGCTTCTGGCAGCTTGGCTTTAAAGACGATGCTGCTAGCGCCTGGGAACGGTCACTTGAATTAAACCCGACATCGAAGATTGCAACAGTTCTGCTTGGCGTCTACAATTTCCACCTTACAGCTCAGCTTCCTCCTTCAGATCCAACCTTTGGCAGGCTCGTCAAGAAGGCGCTGAACGAATACATTATGCCTGCGATGAAGATGGACAACCAATTTCCTTTGACCTGTGCGACTCTTGGAAGCTGGTTTATCGTAAGGAAGGATTTCAACAAGGTTGAGGCACTTTCAAGACGTGCCATCGAATTGACCGACGTGAATGCGATTGCCAGTGATGGCTGGTATCAGCTTGCAAGAAAGGAGCACCATCAAGAGAACTCAGCAAAGGCTGCTGAGTTCTACGCCAAGTCTGATGGCGCGCGTGGAGGAGATGAGCGCGGCTACATCCCAGCCAAGTTTGGTCTGGCTCAAATGAACGTCTTGATGAACAACTTCGATGGCGCCAAGTTCCGACTCGAGAAGATTCTTCAGCAGCAGCCGATATTGGAAGCACAGACATTACTAGGTACTTTATATGCTGAGGATGTCTTCAACGCCCAAGCCAACAAATCTACCGATGACAAGTCTACCGAGCTGAAGAAGGCGCTCCGGTATCTCGAAGACGTGCAAAAAGCTTGGAAAGACCCGAAGAGGAAGGCTATTCCAGACCAGTCTGTACTGCTGAACCTTGCCAGGCTATACGAAACCGATCATCCCGACAGAAGTCTGAAGTGCCTCGAGGAAGTCGAGCAAATGGAACTGGATGCCATTCCCGAAGAAGACTACCCGGATGGCATCGAAGATGAGATGGAATTGAAGTCTGCACTGCGCGAACTCCTTCCACCTCAGCTGCTGAACAACATGGCTTGTTTCCACTATCAGGCTGAGCGATTTGTTCGAGCCAGGGAATTGTTCCAAGCTGCGCTTAACGCTTGTGTCAAAGCAGCGTCCCGCGATGAGACGATCGATACTGACGCTCTCGTCACGTCCATCAGCTACAATCTTGGCCGCACCTATGAGTCTGAAGGCATGCTGGACGAAGCAAAGGGTGTATATGAAGGCCTACTGAAACGTCATGCCGATTACATCGACGCCCGCATCCGACTCACATACATATCGCTGCGCCAAAGTCCTGGAGACTTGGGACCTAAGGCTCTCAAACAGCTCTTTAAGGAGAATGAAGAGAATGTTGAGGTTCGCGCGCTATTCGCTTGGTACAAGAACAAATCGAAGCCCAAGACTCTCAACTTTGGTGAAGATGAGGAGCAGCGGATACACAAGCACACGCTGCAAAGGTTCGACAAGCACGACAGATACTCGCTTATGGGTATGGGCAACATCCACCTCAGCATTGCTCGTGAACTGCCTAGGAGCTCTGAACAGGAGAAGGAGAAGCGCCGGAAAGCCTACGAGCGAGCAGTCGAGTTCTTTGACAAAGTGCTGCAGCTCGATCCCAAGAACGCTTACGCAGCCCAGGGTATCGCTATTGCCTTGGTAGAGGATAAGAAAGACTTTGCGGGTGCTCTCCAGATCTTCAGCAAAGTTAAAGAGACGCTCAGAGATTACAGTGTTTATGTTAATCTAGGTCACACCTATGCCGAGATCAAACAGTATGCTCGAGCTATTGAGAATGTAAGTGGCAGCCGTCAGCGACGTCGAACTTACTCTAATGATGTCTAGTACGAAGCAGCACTCTCAAAAGATAGGCAAAACGATCCCAAGATTCTCGCATGTTTGGGACGCACCTGGTATATGCGGGCTAAGTATGAACGCAGCATTTCAGCCTATAGGACTGCCCTTGACTACGCAAAACAAGCGCTTAAAATCATTCCTTCGGATGTCGGCTCTCAGTTCAACGTGGCTTTTCTTCAATTCCAGATTGCGCAAGAAATTATCCGCCTGGAAACGAACCAACGAACCCTTGAGGAAGTCAATGACGCAGCTGAAGGTCTACAAGCTGCCGTTGCAGCGCTTGACATTGTTGCCAAGGCAGAAAATCCACCTTTCCCACGGAACGACATCATCTCCCGTGCGAACATGGGACGTAACACTATGGCAAACCAGCTCGAACGTGCGCGCACAAAACAGCTTGCTTATGAAAACGAGAACGCTAGCAAATTGGAACAAGCTCGTAAACTTCGCGAAGCAGAGATGCTCCGTCGCGAAGAGGAGAAGCGCAAGGCCGAAGAGGCAGCCCTCGAGAAGAAGCGCAAGATCCTGGAAGAACAGGAACGTATTGCCGCGCGGGATCGTGAACTTATGGAGATGCGTGGCCTCGATGAGCAAAGACGCTTGGACGAAGACGAAGATAAGGAGGCACGTAAAGCCGAGCGCAGGGCTCGCGGTCCTAAGGGCAGCGGGAAAAGGAAGAAGAAGACCGCAGCCGAAGACTCGGCTACGGATGGCGGGCTCTCCGAAGATGAAGATGAACACCGTTCTCGACGTCGCAGGACCAGTCCTTCTGGGACTGAAGGTCTCAGCGACGAAGAGCGACCCCGTGAAAAGAAGAAGAGGAAGCTTCAGCGCAAGAGCGAACCGGCTGGCAAATACAAGTCTGCCGAATTCATAGACGATGATAGTGACGATGCCGAAGCCCCTGCAGCCGATGTTGAGAAGGCCACTACGCCTGCAGGCGACGACAGTGCGGGCGAAGGTGTTGCTGCGGCGTCAAGATCACGGAAGGGTCGAAATGTCATCGATGACGAAGACGAAGATGAAGACGAGGGTATCGTGGCGCCCAAGGCGAATGGCGATGTGGCCATGTCTGATGACGATGAGTAGGTCTCATCTCCTTTCTGTAGGGCTATGAAGGTTGCAACGAATGCCAATTTGACATCATGCCTTGTTGCCTGATGTCTTTGGTATACTGAGCAAGATCGTGTCTATGAAAGAGAATAGCGATGAGTGATTACTTCGGAGGACGACCATAGTACCTGATTCACCTAGCTTGTATTCGCACCTATGTTTTGTATTGCTTGCATTAGCTAAGGCGTTTGGAGAGACTTCTACAGGTCAAATTTGTATATCAGAAAAGGGATATGGTGCCGCCGACGAGCTGTAGGCTTTGACGATGCTGAACGTATTGCACCACACAATAATTGTCTCAATGCAAGCCTTCTAATTGGATAAGCGGAAAGCAACAATACGCATCGTGCTTGGTACAATTGCCAGCGCAAACATTCTGACCATGACTGACCACCTCCCTCCCCACCATATTTTCTAGCAAACACGCACTGAACAACGACAGTATTGCCTCAGTAACAACACGTGCGGTGCCTCGGCCCGTCAGTAGTGCGAACGCGTGTTCCCACTCCAAGGAAACCAAGCAAGGCACGCAAGACATGCATGCGCCTCAACTGCAACAACAACGACAATGGCTTCATCAAATAGAGGGCAGATCCCTCCAGGATTTCAATCAAAATCGACGCCTAACCTACCGATATTAAGGTCTTTGGAAGACACCTGCAAACAGACAGCGCATCAACATTCACGCTCGGCCGTTTCTCCATTGCACATAATAAACCCGCAGTCCCCGCTGTCAAATGGACCAGCGTCAGTCGGAGACAACGAAGATGAAGCAAAAGACTCGTTTGCGTTAGAAGAGTCGGACGGGTCAGAGTCAGGAGAAGAGGAAGCATTAGAGGATGTAGACAGTCCGCCAACATTCCGTCCACTATATACCTCACGCTCATACACGCAACTACCTCGTCAGCCTGCAACGGCTCTCTATCCGCCCTTTTATAATCGTCCGCCTGTGCCGTTGCCACCTTCACCGTCTCTCACTTCCCTTCTACGCCCTGCGTTCAGTGCCGCAACATCAAGGCCTACAACGCCAGACTCGTCTGATGTCGAGTTGCCCTATGGACATAGCAATGGTACTAGTACTCCTACGTCGAGTACAGTGAACCTCGCGCACATCACCAAGTCAGCACGAAATGCACCCACTGTTCCTCGTGCCTCCCCCAAGGTTCCCACTTACGAATACTATGGTTTCGCAGTGTACCTTGGCAGCTCTGCCGCCTTTCTTATGTACATTCTGTGGGCATATGTTCCAGCTCCTCTGTTGCATCAGATGGGCATATGGTGGTATCCTGACCGCTGGTGGGCGCTCGCAGTGCCATGTTGGCTTGTTGCGTTGGTCATATACATATACGTCGCGCTCGCTAGCTACAATACGTGCTACCTCACACTTCCACTTAACAGTTGCGAGAACTTGGTGGACGAAACCGCTCAGGTGGCCGTCATTGATCGCAAGACAGGGCAAATAGCACGCAACCCAGTCCTTGACATCGGCAGCACAAACAAAAAGGAAAAAGACTCATCGAGCAGATCAGTCAGTCGGAGTAATTCCTTCTCAGCGTTCCAGTTTGATGCTGACGAATATGTTGATTGGAAAAGCTTCTGGAATGTTGGCACAGACGCCGTTATGGATGTGCCCATTGGCGGAGTCTGCGAGATCCTGTACGGAACTGACCGGTAACAAGAGCATTTGACTTCATGCACCGTCATGTTTACTTGCATTCTTATCAAATCAATTTAGGTCCTCAACCCCAGTCTATGCTGACCACTCACAATGCACGTTTCCAACCCAGTCGAGAAAAAGCTTGTTGTTTCTTGTGGGTACGATATTCCCCCACTTTGATAGCCTTCCAATTTACGGAATTACCATGCGAAAACTATGTGAGCACCGATGCAAACATCCAATCCAAAAGCTTATCGCCCACACTGAAGCGGGGCCCGGCCCTGCTATCGCTAAGCTGGGCGAAGCTCTACGTTTCTCCTCGGCAGAGCCTGAGCGATTTCTCGCGAGATCGTGATATAAGATGGCGATAGATGCAGCTTCGCGTAGTACTCATTCCGCTGCTCTCCATTGAAGCCTGGCTTCCAATTGAGTCAACTGATATCCTTCCTTGTCTGGCCCTCTCTTTGTTATCCAGTTGCACATCATGAAGTCTGCTGTCGCTTTCTCCACTCTTTCCTTGCTAGCCGCAGCGGAGGCTACCGAGACCGTTCTCGGGGCATACATCTTCCACCGCCATGGTGATCGCACCCCCAAGGCACTTGCTCCTACCAATCTGACTACTCTTGGATATGAGGAGGTCTACCGTTCGGGCCAGTACTACAACTCTCGCTATATCACAGGCAAGAACAGAATCAAGGGTATTAACGAGGAGATCGTTAAGCTGTCCCAGCTTTCTGTCAGTTCTCCCGTGGACAATGTCCTACAGAACTCTGCTATGGGTTTCCTCCAGGGTCTCTACCCTCCTGTCCAGACCGTTCAGGCTCTCGGTAACGGCTCCGATATAACTGCACCCCTGGGTGGGTACCAGCTTATTCCTGTCAATACCATCGCAACCGGTGCTGGCTCCGAGGACTCTGGCTGGCTACAAGATGCTTCGAGCTGCGCCAACGCAAAGACTAGCTCCAACAACTACTTCGAGAGCAGCGAATACCACAATACTCTTAAGGCTACCAACGACTTCTACAAGTCGCTTGTCCCCGTTGTCAATGCGACCTTGACTGCTGATCAGGTTTCATTCAAGAATGCCTATGTCGGTAGGTCAGACTTAAAACTAGACGGTTGATGGTTTCGTGCTAACGCATTATCAGTCTACGATCTTATCAATGTTGCGGAGATACATAACTCGTCCATTCCCTCCTCAGATGTCCTCACCGACGAAACTCTCCACCAGCTGTTGACACTGGCCAATGCTCACGAGTATGGTCTTGCTTACAATGCTTCCGACAACATACGCGCCATTGCTGGTATGCAACTCGCTGGTGAAATCCTGTCGTACATGAACAGCACCATCTCATCTAAGGGCGCAAAGAAGCTCGGTATCCAATTCGGCGCGTACGCAACTGCTTTGTCTTTCTTCGGCCTGGTGGACCTGCCCAAGGCAAGCGAGAACTTCACCGGTGTCATTGACTATGCATCATCCCTCGTGTTCGAGCTCATCACCAACGCTGATGTCTCCTCTGGCTTCCCCTCCACTGACGATCTCTCGGTTCGCTTCCTGTTCCACAACGGCACCGCATCCAACACCTCCGAGCCCGCCGCTTACCCTCTGTTTGGCAGCTCCTCGGATACCGTCTCTTGGAACGACTTCCAGTCTAACTTGTCCAAGTTTGCAGTCACCAGCAGCAAGCAGTGGTGTACCAAGTGCGGTAACACGGACGGCACTTGCGCTGCGTACGCCAGCAACGGCGGCAGCGTAAGCACTCAGCAGAAGAGTAGCCACACCGGTATCTCGCCTGCTATCGGCGGAGTCATTGGTGCCATGGTTACTCTTGCTGTCATTCTTGGCTCGCTCGCTGCTTTTATGGTCCTTGGTGGATTCAGGCTCGTGAGCAAGAAACACCTGTCTGGTGCCGCGGCTACTCCTGGCGAGAAGGTCAGCACCAAGGCTTAGGTGTGCGGAGAGAGACTTCTTTTTTGCTACTGCATAGGCTGGAATAATGCTATTGTTCATAGTTACGATGACGACTTTATGAAGTACAATTATACCCATTTACATAGCTCTTCTCTCTACAAGGCCAATACGATACAGCTCCCCTAGAGTATTCAATCCCACTGCACATGGGTTCATTGTACCAAAGCATCACCAGGAACAATCGTCCCATGTTCCTCCACAATGCTCGCAACGAATCCCAGCCATTCCAACAAACCCAACATGCTAACCACGTGCAGATGCCTTCACGCCTCCCCTGTTCGTCCACAACCACGTTTACGCACCTTCTTCCATCCCCTTCGCCCGTAGTAACACATCCTGTATGAAAACACCTTTGGGCCAGGCCAAGTCAAGCCGGCCATTCCGAGAGCAGCAGGAAGCATTTGGAAGCAACGTGCAGGCTGACTGTAGCCTAGCGGGCACAGCGGGCACAGACGAGGCGGCAAAGAACCGAGGGTCACGCCACGAGCAGATCGAATAGTTAGTTGCTTTGGGGATGTGCTGGTCCTAGCCTTGCTGCGCTTCAGCCTGTGTCTGGTAAACAGCGTCTACCGCTGGGAGCTACGGCTCGGAACCGGGTCTTTGACAAAACCAGGCTCATCTGCGGCACCAGCGCAATGCGGCGTGTTGGAGAGGAGGGCATGCTTGACGTGATCTGGCTTGTTGAATGGTTTTTTTTTTAATTTGGTATTCAAAATTTCTTTTTCAATCAACATAACAGTGATATGCTTACAGCTTGCTGGCCTCAGCACTTGTCCTGTTGAGATACAAAGGATCCCTAGGCTCAATGCCATACTGCCTGCACAACTCCTCACCCTTCTTCTGTTGCGCCTCAATACGCTGTTTATGCGCAGGGCCCTTCTTGTTCTCATTCCTGCCCAGCTGCAGCAAATGCACCTCATCTGGTCCATCAACAATCCTCATGGTCCTGCCACTAGCATACATGTTTGCAAGCGGAGTGTCCTGGCTCACACCAGCGCCACCATAGGCCTGGATCGCCCAGTCAATGACCTTAAGGTTGACTTCAGGAACGAGGACTTTGACTTCGGCAATTTCCTTGAGCGCACCCTTGGCGTTGGTCTCATCAATCTTGATGGCGGCGTTGAGCACGGAGAGACGTGCGGCGTCAATCTCAATGCGAGCACGCGCGACTCGCTCCAGCAAGATGCCATGCTTGTTGAGCATCTCGCCAAAGGGCTTCTTGCGCTCGTCATTGAGACGGGCCAGCATCCATTCGAGGGCCTTCTCGGCGGAGCCAATGCTACGCATGGCGTGGTGGATACGGCCGGGACCGAGACGGCCTTGAATGATCTCGAAACCCCTGCCCTCGCCCAAGACCATGTTGGAAGCTGGGACACGCACGTTGGTAAATGTGACGTGACCATGGCCATGAGGTGCGTCGTCGAAGCCCATGACTGACAACATGCGGTGGATGACTATGCCAGGAGTGTCACTAGAGACGAGAATGACGGATTGTTGTTTGTATTTATCAGCATTGTTAGGATCAGTCTTGCCCAAGACGATGAAGATCTTGCAGCGAGGGTCGCCGATTCCTGAGGACCACCATTTCTGTGCCGAGTGTCAGGGAGGTTTCATGAAGCGTTGTGTTGTAACATACCTGACCGTTCAGAACGTAGTGGTCGCCGTCACGCTTGATGGTCATCTCGATATTTGTAGCATCACTTGAGGCAACTTGAGGTTCTGTCATCAAAAACGCAGATCGAATCTTGCCCTCCAGGAGGGGATCAAGCCACTTCCTCTTTTGTGCCTCATTGCCATACTTTGCAAGCACCTCCATATTACCAGTATCTGGGGCAGCGCAATTTGTAGCCTTTCTGGAGTCAGTGTCTTGCCAAACGTTTTTTGCATACTGATCGATATCGTACTTCAGAGGCTATCCGGCTCTTGCCCAAGTACTCAGCCATGATGCCGTACTCCAGATTGCTAAAGCCAGCACCTTCCTTAAAGTGTGCTTTGGGCAGGAACATGTTCCACAGCCCTAATTCTCGCGCCCTCTTCTTCATGACCTCGATGATTTGTGGGTGCGACGAGAAACGCTCTTTTGTGGTCTCGCCAATCTGGCGCAGGTATACTTGGTCGGCAGGAATGCATTCTTCCTCGACAAACTTCTCCACCTAAACATCGTGTAAGTTGATATTTACATATCAATCAGAGAGAGCTAGACATACAATATCAAGTGTTTTCAGAGCCCTTTCACTGAGGAAGGGTCGTGCAATAGTGGGAACACGCTGCGAGGCCGGGATGTGGCCACTAGGGGCGTTGGTCAAAAGATTATATGGGACTGACATGTTGGTATAGTTCTGTGCAGATTCAATGGATTCTGTGAAGGAAGCTAGAATCTGGAGAACAAAAGTAGTGCGAGGGGCCTGGGGTAATTGAAGGGGATGGGTCGACTCGCAGTCAAGCCGTCGGTTGATTCGGCGCTTGCTCGAGCTCTCGTCCCCGCAGATCGAGCTTCCCGAGCCGAGGTTCGAGGAACGTCTCCCCACAACTCTTGGCTTCGTATGGGGTGATTAGGTGAGCTGGTCCTCGTACGTTGATAAGGACATCCAGCAAGTGTGCCCAGAAATCTGAAACGGGCAGACCGAGGCACAATAATCCAGTACAGATGATAAGTAGAAGCCTGCAGTAAAAGAATTCTTCTTCTGGACTTGTAAAGATCCACTGTCTTGAAAACCAGCATACCATACCAGGTGAGCGAAAGCTCATCTTGTCTTGTGTAGTCATAGACTTTTAGTAGACATTAGATTCCAACCCAGTCCAGTCCAGCCCAATCCAATCCAATCCAATCCAATGCTTCTTTGGGATTCAGGGTTATAGCTCAACGCTGAGCCTCCCAAAGCGAGGGAGGGTTATCGTGTATGTTATGTTTTAGCACCTAGGAATACATCAGAACATCATTCAGAACTGTGCGGGTTCGATCGCACTAACTTCAATATTGACAGAACATAGTCCTCTGAGAGAGTAATGAAGGGGTATGTACATGTTGTTGCAGCAATAATTCACCCCCAAACGCCAATTCATCCCGCAATGCATCAAAAGCTAGTGGAATGTTACAAAATGGTACCTCTGGCTCCTGAAAGAGCGGTACATACACATCATATGCTTATGCACTGGTCAATATATCGCTGCCACTATCCATAGGCGAGTTATCATCCATGGCCCCGTCATAATTGCTCTGTGCTCTCCTCAGCGGAGACCTTGCCTTGTTCTTCACACGGGCCTCTTTCTGCGGCGCCATCTGATCCTGCTCTTTGGCATTAAGCTGGTCGATCGCGCGGTCGACCTCTTCCCATGATGGTCTGCTGTCTCGTGTGCCGTTGGGCGTCGCTGGACCAGATTGTGTTGCTAATACCTGTATGCGCTTGGCTTGATCTTCAGGGCTGATGTCGGGGACATTTATAGGCGTTGTTGGCCCAGCGTCTGAATAAGTATCAGCTGCTCGACTGACATCTGGTGGTGAGTATCCAGATTGCGAGGCAACAGCGGAATGAGAACCTGGGGTATTAAGCGTGGGCGGGCTGTAATTGATCTGGACAGGACTTCTAGCATCGTCGCTGTCGGCGTCAGATAAGATGTTGTGTCCTTCACCCTGGCGACCACTCCTATCACTCAGCCCAGCTGAAGTGTCGCTGCGCCACATATTCTTGAACGTCCGTCTCCGCCTGTCCCTGCCCGTTTCTAGTCCCCTCTGAAGTGGCGGGGAATCGAAGAAACTGGAGTACTTAGTTCCCAGTTGCTGTACTATCGGCATGTCTGCAGCGCCTCCCATCGTCCCTGATCTAGCAAAGAGTACAAGGCCCAGACAGAGAAGTAACAGCGTTGATTGGATGACGGCCATACGCTTTTGCCAGACGAGCTCATCGGCCATCAGGCTGAGTCTTGCGCCGATCTCTCTCATTTCTGACTTTTGCCTATCCTTCATGCCTTCAAGTTCAATCACCGTACTTTGCCAAAGCTGTTCGTACATGTTGCGATAACTTTTCAGCTCTTGTATGACTGTGGTGTTCATGTATTCAAGGAATTTTTCCGTCTTTGCCAGCTGCTTCTTTTCAACCTTGATAAAAGCATCTCGCAGGATACGCGATTGTTCCTCAATGTATTGCAGTGAAAGTGTGCTGTTAGCCTCAAGATACTGTAAACGTTTGTGGATTGACTTGAAGAAGGATTCTTGGGTAGATGGAGCAGCAGCATTTGGCTGTGTGGGCGAACTGCGTACCTGCGATTGGGCAGGGGGGTTAGCTGCAGTGTTGTTACTCGAAGGCATCGCTGAAGTGTTCTTTACGGACGAAGGTGCCGCTTCAGATCCAGGTGAGCGAATCGTGGCCTCTCTGCGGACTGCAGACTTTCCAGAGGCAGGATTCGGGCCGACTGGGGAGGGAATCTGAGTTGACGAAGACAATTTAGTATCCTGTGAAGCAACGGCGGTGCTGCCGGGCCTCTGTGGTTGTGCGGTAGTGAAATTCTCACTTCCATTGCCTGGTTCAATTACAATAGAGGAGAATGGTGGGATTGAGGAGCTATTGGTAGCACTGTCGTTGCTCGGCGTGCCGGTTGGCTCATGGCTAGATCCTATCGATGTTTCTTGGCTTGACACTGAAGTTGAAGCCGACATTGTGGACTGTGTTACGACCGGGTTAGAAGTCAGCTCAGTGCTTGTAGGGACAGCAGGCTCTGAAGGACTTTCTGCAGCTACCACGTCCTCCGATCCAGTGGGCTCTTCTTTGGCAGGTATTATCGGAACCTGATCCGCTGGTATAGGGCCGCTACCATCGGCAGGCTTAACTACATCCTCCTCTTCTTCAATCGACTCAGTGTCATCATCACCACCGCGAGCTTCCTCTTCATCCCGTCTAAACTGCTCCATCATGGTGGTGCCATGCACGCGCAGGAGGCTGAGCGGACAGTAGAACTCATTACCGTAATGAGTCAGAAACTCGATACGCAGATAGCGAGCCCAAATCTGAGGCTCTGTGATGAGGAAGGGCTGGATGTCGCGGGAGTTGCGGGCCTCGAAGGTAGCCAGCGTACGCCATCTCTCCATCTTAACGGGATAACGATCTGATACACTCACGCGAAAGTGGCGGAACATTGACGAGAAGAATTCGTAATTAGCAAGAACAACTGTATCGACTAGGATGTCATCGCACAGCTCTACGATGAGAAACTTGTTGTCAATGGAGCACTCGTTCAGCATATAGCTGTCTTTGTGCTCTGATAGCACGGCTGAGGAGCCCTTTGCCTTCTTGTTCGTCTTCAGCACAGTCGCCGCACAGTCAAAGGAGGCATAGTTGAAGCGTTCTTTGCAAGTCTTTCCAGCATCTTTGCTGAGTGCCCAAGAACCTGAGCTAGCCTTCTCCGCCTCTCCAGAAGGCCTCGGTGTCTCAGCGCCTGATACCCTTGAGGTGATGTCGCCTCCAACAGCACTGCCTTCCGCTGGGACTCCAAAGCCGCTAAAGTCGATATCAATTTCAGCTTCTTCGCCGAACGAGTCCAAAGCATTGACGTTTACTGAGCGTCTCCGAGAGCCTTGGTCGGCAGAAGCAGCTCGGCCTTGTCCGACATTTTCAGGCGACTGGCCAGCCTGGGCCAGGTTTCTTTTCTTCCATTCATCAAACGATAGGAAATTGGCGTTGTCAAATGGCGAATCCGTCTCCAACTCAGCATCTGGTTCTGTGTTTGCAGTACCGCTGATGACCACGCTCTCGCCAGTGCCAACCTCCCCTACCGACGACAAAGTTGCTGTGGTTGTGCTATCTTTACCTTCCTCTGCGCTACCCCCAGCGCTTTCCTGTGTAGAGATAGATGGCTGTGAGCTTGACGTTTTTCTTGCAGCGATCTCTGTTTCATTGATGGAGGCCATCGTGGCCGGGGCTGACCAGCTTGTCCTCAGACATTGTTGGGGTAGTGTATGCGTGATGTAGTTTATCGTGCGGTATAAGCAGATCGTGTCGGTGTCGTCGTAGGAGCGAGTGAATGGCGTTGGTTGTGAGTGAACGGTAGAAGCGCCATGCTTCGTGGCACTCGAGGATGCAGTAGCGCCAGTATGAGAGGTCACGTTGTCGTTTGTCAACTCAGCGAGTGCAGTCGTGTGGAAGCTGCAGAGCAGCAGTAATGCCGTCCATATGCGGAGTGGTGCGCCAATCGTAGGCATTGCTTGGTCGCATAGCTTGACCAAGCTCGAATTGGTGCAAGCTGGCCGTTCGAGTGTCGACGCGGGTCATGAGCGCCGGCGAACGTGCGGGAGGCCGGGAGGTTCAGTGCAGTGCAAATCGGTGTTTGTGCAAAGACACGTTGCTGAAGAGTGGCTCATACGCCCGCATCTTTTGCTCAAGCCGCAGCTGGTAGCAAGCGCTACTGCCAAGATGATACAGCAGCCATCAACGTCAAACCTTCATAGGAATTACAAAACATTAATATTTGATTTTTCCAAAAAGCAAAGATCTCCTGGTTGAGTTCATTAAATTCGTAGTACATGATATCGCTGTCGTTGCTTTTCATAATCCTTGACTGAGTGCGTAAGCGAGCATTCTGCATCTGTTTAGAATGCATACACATACACATGACGTGTAATTATGTCGTGCCGTATACATTGGCTAGGTATTCAAATTAATACATGGTGCTGGTTGACAATACATACGATATGTGTCCAAGAAGACGAGGGCGTATGCAAGAGCGTCATGATACATGGCTGGTATACAATCAGTTGCATGTACTGTATAACCCAGCGTTTACAGCCCACACCAATTTCAGACACCCCAGACCTGCGCCTGGGAAATCACCCATCCATGTCACACAGTCGCGTAAAGCTGCAGCAAGTAGCTGCATGCATCCTCCACTGACTTGCTGCGGATTCGCGGTCCGGTATCGACATTCTCATAGTGGTCATCAAGGCAGAGTTTAGTCCATCTTTAGATGGGAGCAGCCGCGATGCTTGCTACCCGCTCTATTACATTCATACTACATTGCAACAAGGAGGCTCGTAGAGGGCTGCTTATCCATACGCAGCCAGAACCCTCTGCAGGCAAATGGGGAGGTCTTGATGCCGCCACCCAGTCCCATATCAAACATTCATTTGCAACCTCCCGTCTTCCTATCAACGTCTACTTCTTAAATGTCGCACTCATTACCCTGAGACGCCGTGCTCGGAGTCAAAGAAAACGCCTTATGAGAGTGCTAAAAAGTTCCAGTGCCAGAAGTTCCCGCTATGCTGTGGCATCAGTCGTAAGGGGGTATGTCTTGCCAGGTATCGTCGAATCGCATAAAACATATTCAGATAGAAAAGTACTGTCAAACATTGGTGCAAATGGCTTCTAGATCAACTGCTGAAGCGGCTCAGGATCAGTGGGCGGAAGACTGTGCTCGAAGTTAGATCCTGAGCAAAAGGAGTCGCATATCGAATGGTCGTCCGTTTCCAGCGCCAACGAATAACGTGACTGACAGTAGCACGCCTGCGTGGTCAAGAGAATCGAAGCCAGCCTACGAAGCCCTGTTCTAGAAGCCTTCGTTGCCTGCATGGCAGACCTTGATCTCCGAAACCCATTCGGAGGCAAGAACTTGGTGCGCAGTGAGACGACGTGCAGGCATGGGATCGAGGATCGAGTATATCACATTGCGGCATTGACGCTACGCATCATGTCAGTAGACGAACTTTTTTTTTGTTTTTTTTTTCGCGGCGTGGATGAACTGAACTTACTCTTCGCAGGACCTCAATGGGTCGGTAGCCCTCTTCCTCCTTGCGATCCTCGAGGTAGCGATCAAAGAACTCATCTTCGCCTTTTTGAGCGACACGCCATAGATGGCGGCCAGTCCTCATGGCCATGTAGATGATACCGCAGGCCCACACATCAACGGCACGCGGATCAAACTCTTTGTCAACATATTCCTCGGGTGCGATGTAGGGTGCCGAGCCACAAAGACCAGCAGTCATATGGGCTTCCTTTTCCCAGGCCATCCTAAAGCACTCGCCATTGCCAAAGTCGGTAATCTTGATGGAACCGTGCGTGGTGAGGAGAAGGTTCTCAGGCTTGAGGTCACGATGCGCAACACCCATCTCATGCATGTACTCGACACCGCGCATCAGCTGTTTGAAGAAGCAGTCAGCCTCGGCGACCTCGAGCTGGCCTGCAGCCAACACAAGAGTATACAGATCGCCTCCAGAGCAGTACTCCATTACCTCGCAGTATACGCCCTTCTCGTCCTGGAGCAGATCAAGGGTTGTGATGACGTTGGGATGCTGCATGGAAGACGATATGCAGAACTCCGAAGTAAGACGCTTCTGATACTTCTTCGCAGACTCGTTGGGCCGTTGCTTGAACTCCTTGACGGCGTAGAGCTGCTCGCGCCTCGAGTCCTTGGGGTCTTGCTTATGGGCGACTCGAACGATACCAAACGCACCTCGCCCAACCACTTCTTGACACTTGCCGTACTTCTGCACCAGCGTCTGTGGCAAGTTATTGGGAGAGTTTTTTGCTTCGGCGAGCTTTTCCTTTTCGTTGCGCATGACATCTACCCAATTTGACATGAGACTAAGGGGCTGGTCTGCGGGATTGTCCTCCTTCTTCTTTCCCAGCATCAAGTTCTGGAACATGTCGGAAAGCTTCTCTTGACGCTTAGCCACCTTGAGGTGGTGCTCGTGGCCGCCCTCCTCATTCACCCAGAAGCGCCTGTAGGGCGCCGACTCCTTGGAAGCTTTTGACACCGAACTCTGGCGCACCGGTGCTGGCCGGCCGTTTGCAGTGTCGCTGCCGTTGGCGGCCCTGCCAGACTTGACGTTATCACCGTTCGACTGCGGCTTGGCTGCTGCCTCCTTGCTGGAGCCAAACATGCTGCTGAGACGCGACGACATGGTTGGTTTTTTAGGCTTCAAGAGTGCTTCGGCAGCAGCCTGAACGCCGTGCGCTCCAGATTGGTGAACAACAGGCGGAGGCAGGGCAGTGGCATCTGGCAAAGAATGCAGTGATGACGCCGTAGAGGCAGTCGCCGAAGGCGAGGCAGCAGGTTTCGAGGTTCCACTGGATGGGTTGCTGCTCGTAAGGGCCGCCATGGTCTTGAATATTTGCGTCCTGTGCTGGGCCGGCGCGGCTAGGAAGACAAGGTGGGTCGAAAAAAAATGGGGTACCAGAAGGAAAACGGTATTTGGTTCAGAGACGCAGGTGTCTCGCGGGCAAGAAGCCCAGGGTGTTATTGTATAGCCTTCAGCACAGCGTACGTACGGCGGCGGTGGGTGGTGGATATCAAGTTTGGGAGCGTGTGCTGCGCGTGGGTGCTCTTGTATCGCGAAAACACGGTGAAGACTAGGAAGGTGCAGTCGCCAGGACGAAGGGGCGACCTGGAGCACAGCGGTGGATGCTGTCTATATGCTGGAGGCGATACAAACAACTCGCGCAGAAGCAGTCACTTGCTGGCACACTCGATTGGGTGGCTGCTGTGGCTGTGTCGGGGGCCGAGGAAGGATCGGCGGATGATGTCGTTAGAGTTGGCAGGTGCGCCGGGCAGCAGCGACACTCCCGGAGGCTTGCCTGTGTAAGTGAGCAGTTGTCTTGGACAGCACAAATGAAGTTTCTGGAAAACAGGCTGGACTCTGGGTAGATATTTCGTTGTAATCAAACGGCCCTGTGTGCGGGAGCTTGCACTGCCTCGACCTTCTCGTGGTCGGGAGCTTCGATTCCAGTTAGACTGCGCGATTTTCCCATTTTGATTCCCCTCATTATTCAACGTGCCGACCGCTCATCTCTGGATTATTAAGACACAAAAGACCCGCGGGAAGCGGCCAAGCATATACTACAAAGGGCCGCCGAGCCTGATCTTCAGCCTTGCTGGAACAAGTGAACGAGCGAACGAGTGAACGAGTGTCGTGCTGGGCATCCGAACGTTTTGCTTTACGCAATGAGGCAAAAGATCCTCTCACATGCTGCAGTGATTGATCGTGTTCTGGTAAATGTATTCATGTTGACGTACTGCGGCTGTCGATTCCAAGATCCAGCGCCAGTAACCGGGCCCAATGCCAGCTCCAATGCCTGCCAGCACCGATGCCAGCTCCTGTGCCAGCTCCTGTGCCAGCTCCTGTGCCAGTTCCAGTGCCAGCTCCTGTGCCAGCACCAATAGCCAGCACCAGCCCTAGCTTCGATCCCAATACGGGAGAACACTTAACGGATTCTCCATCAATCCGATTCCTCAGCTTCCAGGCACAGCACCCCGTGTCTGGTGATGCAAATGAGCTTGCTTCTTGCGGGTATCAGCCATGATCTCAGCCGTCATCTCAGCCATGATCTCAGCGAGCTGTGATATGGTCATATGTCCCATCTCATGCTGCATCTCGACTAAGAGTGAACTTTAACATCCGATACCCGTACTGGCACCACGCCGGCACACGTTGCTAGTCGAAGGAAAACTAGCATTGGAAGAAAAACTAGCATTTTTTCCAAATAGCATCGCCAGCACCAACCGTGCCGGAGTCGTCCGTTGTGCCCTGAATTGCCCCCGCATTGGACAGCCCTCTCCACATCAGCAACACCTCACACCGCAACTCAAGTGTCCCGAGTACGTACAACTTGCAGCAGAGCAATACAAGAAGCAAGTCAGCTACCCACTCACCGGTCACAGCCCAAGTCTGTCACATGGACGCACGCCAAATCCTGCCGTGCGTTTTCAACAACCGCAGCAAACAGGTCTTGCGGACCAACAGCTGTCGTTGAACGAATGCATACCTCTCGCACTGGCCACTCGCGAGGTACCATCAGTCTGGGTAGAACCGTTCACCTGGGCTACAGACTGCAGGGTTCTTGGTGCCGAGTTTGTCTTCATTGGCTGTTCAGTTCGAAACTACACCGACCTCAGAACTTTGTTTACTCTTATTGAGACTACACGTATTGTTCGGCATGCAAAACGTCTCCATTTCAGCATCCAACAATCGACAGACAAGCAGCTGGTCGGGAACAGCGTTGAGTACACGTACGTTCGTAATTGCATTCATCTTCATATAGTATCTCGAAGGATGACAAACAGAGTGGGGACAGACAGCAGGCCTTGAGCGATTTTTGACAGCCACTGAGAACCATCCGATCTTCAGAACAGCCACACTTGAATATCGAAAAGGAATGCAGCACCTGCAGAAATGATGGTTCCCGTCGGTAATGAGATTGAAATTTGCGCTCAGTTGCCCTCGTTAGTGTAAGGGGTTTGCAGAGTGGGAGGAGTATCTGCAACATATCACAACCATGCTTACTGGCTCGGTTAGATCTAACCACTTCACACCGTCTCAATGTGACAGCGGGCACGAAAAGCACAACCACCATTCGGACTACGTCCCACATCCCCATATTTAATGCCTCATAACCCTAGTCGGCTCGTGGCTACTTGACTCGGCATCATTGGAGGCCGTTCTTCAACGGGAACTTGCAGGTTTCATACCATTCCACATATTTTATACCATGGAGCCCTGTGTTGGACAATCATGAGACGGTTACGTTGTGGTGATTTCATTTGACGTCCAATTTGAGTCGTTGACTGTGGGAACGAGCTCACTCTGGTAGTATCAGACAGTCCTTAGAATGTTCTCCTCCAGACACTCGTCTTCTCTCAGCCCGCGGGGCTTCCAACTGCCATGCGACTAGTGCATATTCGTGTATGGTCCATGCACCCTGTCTCTCGGTATGGCCACGATGAACGAACAGGTCAAGCCTACAGACAGTTCGACACCACACCGGCGTGCAGAGTGAGCATCGTCATACGCAGTAACCTGTTAGACGTCGAAACATTTGCAGGGGCACAAGCTGGTACACACGTGTCGTGGGGAAAACAAGCCTAGCTTCTTCTTGGTAAGACTTTCAGAGAAGGAAGAGGCTCGTTCCGTGCACCATACCTTGCCCGTTCCCGTCAGCAGGTAGTTGTCAGCTGTAGTAGTGCCAGCATCCAAGGCTCTATCGCTATTGCCCGTTGCCAACGAACAGGGTAGGCGCCAGGGATCGCCTAACCCCTCTGACAAATGTTCACGCCTTGCTTCTCTGCTTCTCCTGACGCTTGCTTACGCTTGTCCTTAGCAACATGAACAAACTGGCAGTACTAGTCCATTGTGGAAATCACATCTATCGGCGCTTTCTACGTGCAGATCCTGACTGTGGGTAGTACACCACACTCACGTGTCTGTCCCGACTTTCTGGCCACTCTTTTGCGGCCTGACAGTCTACAACAAGGAGAGAATAGACCCTGGCGTTGGTACCGAGCCCAGGTCATTCACTGTGATTTGCTCCTCACGTTTAACGTAGAACTTACAAGCCACTGGCTGCTAAACGCCCTTGGATTGGATTGGATTGGATTTTCATTCAACGTCTATGTGAGTCTAATGGGTAACTCATCTGGTAAGGTTGGGGTGTTTTCTGCTAAACGCCCTTGAACACGTGCGAACTGGAGGTTCCTACTACTATCCAAGGATTGGAGAATGAGATGCAAGAAGCCTAGGGAGCAGAGGGCCGCAAGCTTACTGCCACCAAAGCACAGGCAGTCAAGGCAACTACTAACCACAAACCTTTCGGTGTGAAGAAAGCCATGGACGGTTGTAGTAGAATGAAATTTGCCAATGCGTTTTATCGTTTGTGTACAAGCTTTGGCTGCCATGTTGCGCAGCCCAACTGTCCATCTCAGGCGTATGTAAGCACGGCCTTGTCGAAGACTCCCAGAATTATCAAGCAACCATCAGTGACGAAGCGTAAATGAACCAACAGTGTCGCACAACAGCCAACAAATAGGCCAAGCAAAATGGCCAGGACTTTGGGGATTCCAGCACCACCGCAAAACTTATTTCAGTACAACAAGGTCTTCGCCACAAGCTGGATTCCATGATAAGTCCGAATTGTGCCCTCGCATGATGTCAGACGATGCCGTCCAGCGGGTTTCGCTGCCATCTAAGAACAGATCTGACGTAAGTCGTAACATCGACAGCCTCCTCAGTGGCAAGTACGCTGTCACATGCCCACCAGGAGCATCAGCTGGCAAGTGTTCCAGCAACAGAAGATTCCACCTGACAGTAGCAAATGATACTACTCCCGGCAGGCTTTGGATGGCTCTCTGCCTGGATAGGCCATTTATCTTGTTCTGGTGGCTGCATGGTTTGAAAGCTGATGCATTGCATCAAGACAGGCGCTTTCTCGCTTCTCGGGGGCGAGGCACTATAAACGTTCGACCGTGCAAAATGCCAAACCTCAGGTTGATCCAGCTCGATGGTGTGAAACTAGGTAGGCCGGGAATCGATGATAGCTTGCAGCGTCTACGAGACGGCCCTGTAAAGGAAAGATGCATTTATGGATGCGAGCGCAGAAAGCTGAATGTGACAACGTCGGTGTGGTCCACAAAGTTGACACGTGTTGAGAAGGTATTTATACCAATCAACGCTGGGATGGAATGTGGTATCACTTTTTGTTCTAACAACACGTGATATTCTTCTATATACAGAGAGCAAGGATGCGATACCAATGCAACACTCGAGCCTCTACTATCCAAAAACGTTATGTGTTACCCAACCTATTGTAAATCCCATCCCGCAACGCCTTATCGTCACAACAATTTCATCCGCTCTCTTCACCCTCACTAACCCGCAGCGTTTCCTCATTATCCCAATCCCACGCTCTGCAGACCTCGGTCTCTCCTTCAAGCGCAAACATCTCTTGCTGCACGACCTCGGTTGTTTCGCTCTCGCCATCCCACTGCTCTGTGCTCTCCTCCGACGCATATACCTCGCTCATACATGCCCTCAGAAAACTGACATAAAACGCACCATCCCGCAGCTGTCGCTTTTTACACAAAATCATCGCGTCACGTGTGGCGTGGCAATGGAAGTTGCAACTATCCCTGATCTCTTCTTTGAGTTTGAGGCGGGAGACACGTTTTAATGGCGTGGTGGTGAGGAGCATGTCGACGAGAAAGTCCTTTGGCAGCTCATCTAGTTTCGAGCGTTTAATTTTGGTTAGATCCCTATAAACGGCTGCTTCCTTGACTAGATATTTACATAAGGGTGCTGAGGATGAGAGACCGGCGTAGAGTTCTTGGTACGGAGGCCACAAGTCGCGCTGTCCCTTCTTGTCGCGGTTATAGTTTTGCAGGTCCACGAGCAATGTCATGCAATCCTCACGCAGCTGCGGGATGTCGTAGGTTGAGGCTAGAGTGGACAGACCGATAAAGATGCGAAAGTACTGGTGATTTGCCTGGAAGAGGAATTCTTTCGTGTCCAGCCATTTTGGTGTACGACGCGTGTCTAAAAGAGCCTCTAAGCTGAGTTCGTCGTCTTCATCTGCATGCGGCGGGAGTAAATGTGCTTGGTCATCTATAGGTCCTGCTTCAAGGTCGATGATCTCTTTCCCTTTGTGGAGGGTGTGTTTTGGCCGCTTGATGACGCGTTTGGGCTCTTCACGCGTTGCTTGTCCGTAAAGCCAGAACTGAAAGAGTTTGACTGTTGATTCTGTGACGTTGGGAAGGTGTATGGCCCTCTCCTCATTCTCTGGTAGGAGTCCTTCACAGTAGTTTCGAAAGTATCTTGAATGTGCGCAGAGCAGATCTTTATGCAGCATGAATGACTTCTTTTCCTCTTCATCGTCGCCTATTGTAATACCTATGAGGGTCTGGTCGATCGCTCTACGCCTTGCGTCAGTAGCGTGCTCAAATGAGCATGAATGGTTAAAGGTTCGGCATGCCTGTTCAGTATGTGCCAAACGGAACGCTTACAAAAAATTTGGACGCTTTCGCTTTTGCCCAACGGTTGGTGCCGAATTTGCGTTGCCCATTCTAGAATGATGATAGATTGCCTTGAGGTTGCTCACGATTTCCATTGGTTGTGGTTAAGTGATGAGACGTCCGCTTGCATGAGCGTTTACTGGGGCGGATCCTCAGACACTTCCGCCGTTGACCAGGGGAACGATCTAGCGCGACACCGGCGTTATTGACGCCACACGTGGTCACGCTTTTATCTACTGAGCTGGGGAACAAATTCCGATTTCAACTGGATTTATTGCTTGGTTCACAAAATGAATAGAGTTTTTACTGTGTCTAGTGTACAAAAATATTGGGTTATATGTCTTGATTTCGGCAACATAGCAAACACCGTCTTAGCCGTCTCATTCCTGCTGCGACATGTGTGTAGGGAAATTGTAGTCTGTATAGTCGATATGGACAAATGCGCGGTCGACGTATGGTACGCTTTCTGGGGAAATGTCAGTGATACTCCAAACAGCAGCAGGAAGTCGACTTACCGAGAACGTATTGCAAACTCTCCCCGAGATCGTGACTGTCCCTTAATGAAGTGTGTTCATCGACCACAATGTCGACCTCTACATTGAGTTTATCTCCAGCGTGGTACGCTTGGATGCCTTGGATCCTCTTAATAGACTTCGCGAACCGCATCGTCATGTACAGCAGAATATTTCTCTCATCAGCAGTAGCACTTGCACCGGTCAAATTACGGATGTGTTCTGCTGAAGTGCGTGACCAGTTGATGATCACATAAGCTGAGAGCATGATACCGCCTAGCGGATCCAGCCACCAGATATTTGCAAAGTAGCCGACAAGCGGGAAGAAAATTGAAAATGTGTTGAAGACGACATCGGTAACAGCATCCTGAGCGAGCGCTTGTACGGAAGAGTTGCGAATCAGGCGGCACCAAAGCCAGCAGAGCCCTTTGATAAAGACGGTAGAAGCCATGATAGCGACAGCAGGAATGGTGAGCTGCACGACAGTGTGGTCTGGTCCAGAGAGACGCGAAATACCCTCAATACCAACTTGGAAGAAAGATGTAATCATGATCACGGAGAAGACGAGGACACCGATTGGCTCCAGACGCCGGCGGCCCACAGGATACGCGTAGCGGTCTTGACGAGCGATCATCCAGGCAGTGAACCATACGATGGCTGTACTGAGGAAGTCCAATGCTGCATCAACCAAACTGGCTACGACGGAGAGCGAAGATGTCATGACCGCCACAATAATCTTCAATATCAGGAGCGCTGTGTTGGCTGCGAGGTTCACGTATATTGCCAGTTTAACGATAGGACTGTCGGTGTCTTCGTCCTCCTCGGGTACCCACTCCAGAAGCTTTGAGTTTGATGATCTTTCATCGTCCTCGTCGTCTGAGATGGCCTCGTCTCGCATAACAAGCGGCGTATTTTCGTCGGTCTTGGGAACCTTGTAAAGATTCTTAGGGGTTCTCGTGAGCTTGGCCTTTGTGATACCGTTGGGTTGCCCAATCGTTCCGTAATTATCTGCCAGGCTGTTTGTTGAAGAATGCCCGTTCGCGTTCGGAGTACCGTTGTTAGGGGTCGTTGGAGCTGATGTATTGAGAGCGGACGATTCTTCGCTAATTGTGTAGGGAATCTTGACCGCACCAGACTCAAGATTGGTGTACTCTTGAATCAGATTGTGAGGCAATGAAGAGTCGAGGAGACGATCGATGTACATGTAGTGTTGGATGAGCTGATTGTTGCGCTCATAGTAGTCTCGGCTGAGTGGCTGTCAGTTGGATACACATGATACTGGCTGTGTCAGATTTACATCGGCCTCTTCATACCCTTGAGCTCTTCTTCACTCTTGTAGTACTTCTCCCTAGTCATTGTCAGTTCCCCTTGGCTGAGTATATGTATAGTGACTATATTTACCACTTGTATCTGGGGTTCGAGTTTCCGATCAGACGCTGGCTACGCATCTGTGGTGTGTTTAGAATCGATGCACCAACACTGTGTCTCCTGTCTGAGTCGCTTTCGTAGTTCATTAAAAGTCCATGACGGGCACTCTCCAGATCTTCGTCATCCTCGCTGACGCCGCTGCCTCGACGCTCGCGCTCAGCACTTCGAATTGTCGAGGTTCGGCGCTTGAAGAGCGAGGGCAGGTGCTGCCCTCGAGTGGATATTGCGCTTCCCTCGTTTTGGAGAGGCAGGAAAAGCTTGCTGTTGGCGATACGAGGGAGACTTGAGGACCGCGGCAGAGATGCTGGAGACGGTGATTTTGGAGGAGGTGTTGTAGCACCACGGCGATCCTCCATAGCTGCAGGTTGTTTTTCTGGTTTGAATTTATGTCGAGTTCATGGGAAGTGATAGTGGAAGGGATGCGACAAAAGTTTCGTAGGTCAGGAATACAGTATCAGTTTTTGCTTGCTCTTGTGACAAATAAAATGGCTTTGTTCGATACGCTTGGGGCTGGCGATAACTAAGAATGAGCAGTGATGAAAGAAGCGAGTGCGTTATAGAAGAATTGAATGTAGTGCCTCTGCGAAACACGTAACGTGCAATAGGGTTGCGGCGTGGTGCAGGATGAAGCGCAGGTTGGCCGAGAAGAGGGTCCAAGGCCGAGATCGACATGAATGATACAAAGGAACCACACTTTCGGTGGCCATAGCTTTACCACTAGTTATTCTGGGGAAACACTCCAGCATCCTCCGACAATCGTGGGCTTCAACTTGTCGCATTTGTTTCATAGTGACACTGTCAGTTGGCGTATGTAATAATCATTTCCTTCTTCGTCTAGTCATTACATGACTCTCGCGCATTTTTCATGGCTTGCTTCGAGTAAAACTTTGTGAGAGATGGAGGTACTGTTAAAGAACCATATCCGGTGAGGATCCACTAAGCCAGCGTTTGCCCTGCATGAACATGTGTGGATTTTCGTATAGTGCTACCCTCAAGCATGCAGGGGACAAGACCCGTTGTTCTGTTGTTGAAACTAAGATGCTGAAGAGATGCTTCAACTTGCGGCACAAGAAACATGCCACATTCATTGAGCCCTCTTTCAATCGTATACCATATAACTTGTCGTTAGTGGGTGCCAGGCTACATCTTCCACGTTTCTTAACCTTACAAGTTCACTGCATATGTCCAGCGAGTTAATTGGTGCTTGCTGACTTGCACATTACATCCTTGATGCAAGCAGTCCTCATAGCTATCAGAGTTGGCAACAGACAAATCAAACAAATCAAATTCGCTTGATTTGGTTTAGTAGTTACCTGTTTCAGCGAATTTGATTTGTTTGATTTGTCTGTTGCCAACTCTGATAGCTATGAAGATGCGAGGGTCGTCCGGAACGTGTTGTGGGTATTACTCTCTATTAAAAACTGAGTGCGCATACAAGATGCTCGAACCCCTCGCCACGGGCTGCCGTCTCAATCGAACTCTAGAACTCTTCGACTCTGGGTCTATGTGTTCTCGTGTTGTCTGAGCCAATGTAATGCTGACACTAAAAACAAGTCCAGGATGCATAGTCCTCAGCGTCTGTATATTTACATCACAATATCGGTAAGATTCTACCCCAAAAAAAAAGGACGGCAGCGGGATAATTCAGATACTTGATGCGTTTGGAAGATGCCTTGAGTGCCTCATAAATGGCAGCATCAATCTCCCGGTCTAGAACAGGAACAATGAGTGATCTAGCTATGTCCAGAACAGTCACGATGTCTTCAGGTAGCTAATGTACTGGATTGCTGTTGGTGAAGACTGTTGGCGAAGATAAGAGGTATAGAGCGGAGAAGATTAATGATTTGTAGTCACCAAGCCATTCCTTGTATTGTCGGTGTCGTATTTGTGCGTCGTCGCTCCCCACTGAGTCATCACAGTGGTTATCAGTCGAAAGCAGCAGATGTAGACTGATTCTCTCAGTCGTTGACTGAGTCATCATTCAGGCCACCTTGATTATTCGCTCCATGTTTTCCTGCGTTGGCTGCTACGATTTTGCCAAATTTTGTGAACCATGCTGGAAGCAACAACTCTTAGCCAGTCGGTGCCGTAATGGGCTGATATTGAGGGATTTGGTCAAATACCCATTTCAGGAAGATCTGAAATGTCCCCTTACTGACGCTCCCAAAGATACAGAGCGCTTGCGGGCTTCTTTGGATGATCTCTGAACCACATTTATGAAATGTGGCAATACGCTCCACGATAGGTCTACATAAATCGGTATCCCAGTATTCGCCAGGCAGATCGTGATGGTCTTTCAACCCCAATCCTTGTAGTACCAGGAAAGCTATCTTCGAGGATCTCATGAACCTTGGAGTGTACAGAGATTTACAGGACGTCATGCTTTGTAATGCACATGTTGGTGGCCTTCGATTACCTAGCGCTTTTAATACACCTTTGTTTGTGCTAGAGATGAAGTTGAAACGCGAGAAGAGCTCAAAAACGACCATAGTTAACTAGTAATGAGGGTGAATACGAGTCCGCCACAGTCTATTTAGGACTCGGCAAAGAGGTAAATGCTTCTCCTTGGCAACTTCGGCATCACTATGATACTAAACCTGGACGTTATTGCTTATGGGTTCACCTCACCAATGATGATCGAACATATCCACAAGATGAAAGGTTGTTGTTGTTTACATAACCATACCTCTGGGGACGTCGATATAATGCTCTTCACATAATCACTAGTGTCAACTACGGCGCTAAGTGCCTTGTTCAAGACACTATTCCCACAACGCCCTCTATTGATTACCATGTGCTCATGGAAGGAGCACAAATGGTGGCAACTAAGAGACTCCATGCTTTTCTCTGACAGATCTAGTCTGCACCCTTTGTTGTGAACTAGATTTGCATTGAAGGTGGATTCGGGCTGCAGTATAGGAAAGGCGGCGCTGTCCTTAACATATCAAACATGCCACCTTCTTGATTTCAGTTATGAAGTCAATAGAAAGCAGTAATATGTGTGAATTACCAAACAAAAGAGAGGTCTCGGAACGTTTTGTCATGAATCAGAGCAAAAATGAGGGGGGTTCTGCGGTGTGTAGATAACCCAAAACAAAATTCGCTCTTTTCAAACCTGGTTGCAAGCCACCGTCAATGTATAGTTATCGCTGACTGTAGCAATGGTATTCACGCTTTACAAATGGTTGTCAGCAGCTTCTGCATATACCGGTACCCACTGTAGTAATTGCGTTGTGCTGTTACTCTGTTGGTCTTCCGGTATGCCGACAAAGTAGAGGAATCTTGCTAATTTTGCTTTCAGGAACAGTCAATTTTGAATAGAAAACAAATTACACTTCTCCGTACAATGAGCTGTTGAGTCATAATTGTCTTTGACAATTCAGAAGGCACCTCGCTTCAAACCTAACTACACTTGCACAAAGTATAGTAGCAATCAACCGATCATGATATTGATTGTCTCCATATGGATTAAGAGGGGTGTAAATTGCCGTGGATTGGCGGTGGTGTTCGTGAACAATCGTGCCTCCCGTGATTGACACATCGGGACTAGCGTGCACGAACCACACACGAAGCGAGTCTTCGCACTTGCCGCTCGTCAGAAAATCGAACCTTGACACAGACACTTTCGACATCCGACTGCCTCGTCAATCAGCCACGATGCCGGTACGCTGCCGCCCTGCCACGATGGCCAGATCTACGTTCGACATTTTCTGACATTTTCCACAGTCCCAGAAGTCTTTCCGCACCAAGCAGAAGCTTGCAAAGGCTCAGAAGCAGAACCGCCCCATCCCCCAGTGGATTCGCCTGAGGACAAACAACACCATCAGGTACGCCGACACTCCGAATTTCCATACCTTCTTGCAAATCACAGCGAATCGAACGACATGCGCATGAAACGGAATGGCAGCAGCTGACAGACAACAGGTACAACGCTAAGAGGAGGCACTGGCGCAAGACCCGTCTCGGCATCTAAACGACTCGCCCACATACCCTCATTTTCGATTTTCGGTTTCTCCGATCAAGTACTCACTCGCGTACACGACAACTTTACGAACAAGCGCAACTACGAAAATCGATTTCGAATCGCAATGACGGGAACCAAGCAGACAGTCTTCAAAGCGGGGCACAATATGTCTTTCTTATGAATGGTAGGAGTATCTGCGAATACTCTGGCGCTTGTGGGAATGAGAATCGAATCATGATGGGTTAGACTAGGCAGTGGTTTGAGAAACGAATACACTTGCTGGTCGCAATGAATGATGATGAGCTTGTGTGTTGTTGGGTCTAATGCTTTGGATTGTGATGTGCGTGCTATTTGATTGGCATATTGATCTATGGATACCAGTGCTTCCTCACATCAACAGTTATCCTTTCAGCTTAGAGGCAGTTGGTCTGCCTCTGTCTTTACAGTTGGAACCGAACAAAATATTTTTCAGGCGCTCCGCATAGCAAGACGATCTCAGTTTGCTTAACCCTTACTCTGAACAGTTCGACGGTGCCGGTGCCAAATACAGCCTTACATTGTCCATAAAGTGGATACAACGCCTCGACAATGTGCGCTTAATTCCTCAGCATACTCTACTTTCCACTCCTTACTTGGAACTTCGGCCGGTCATTCAAATCCACTACCAGACACCTCTCATCGCTTTTCCCTGCTGTCTCATACAAACTAACAACTCCCTTGTGAATCTTAATCACCGTACTGCTCCCTGCATAACACACACCCTTCTCCATACCACTGCGGTTCGCCAGCACCACAAACACAGGCTTCTCAAGCCCAGCCTCAACAATCGGCTGAAATCTCTCCACCCAGTATGCTATGGTAGCAACATCCGGTTGATTTGGATCGCGCATGAGTTCCTCGGGAGTGAGATGACACAGCCAGGCCATAGACACACAAATCAGATGCGTATCATTCTTTAGTGCTGTTGAGGCAAATTCATATGCGTCCCAGGCTGCGGTGAATTTGTATGGGTTTATGTCCATGCAGATTCCCAGTGTGACATTACCCAGGCCGCCTAGAGTCCCAGAGAAGAATGGATCGTCTGGCGAAGAGGAATTGGAGAGGTTGTGTTCGTGCGAGCCCGGACCTTCTGTAGCCCATGTCTCGTCGGTATAATAGAGAAAGGATTTCCGATAGTTTGCTAAGATTGTACCCTGTGGGGAGATGGTGACGGTTGAATTGTATTGGGTTGAGGGATGTGTGGAAGTTGCAGTGGTGATCTCTGGGTACCCGATTGTCACATGACAGTTATAGTGGCGAGCAGCTTGGATGGCCCATTGTGTGCTTATGCCTGCTGTTGTGGGTTCTAAGAATGGTCTTATTTCTCCAAGAGAGAAGAAGTTGTAGCCTAAAAAATGTTAGTATTTTAACACATGTTATGTGTAAATAAAGGCAGAAGGGGAGGAGAGCACGTGAGAGCAGAATATTTGAATAGCAACTTGTCGTAATGACCCAGTAAGCATGTTTCTTGCAATCAATATTGTCTCAGCTAAAGTCACATGTTGATGCCTGACATTCGATTGGAACTGCTTACCTGTGAATGCGAGTTCCGGAAGTACCAACCAGTCAATGTCAAATGGCAGTTGGGCTTCAAGCAATATACTGTCTGCTCTTGCGATATTCTCTTGGACCTTGCCCACTTCAGGGGCGAACTGTAGACATGCGACTTTCATCTCGTGTCCTCTCTTGGGTTCGATGTGGGGTATGTGGAGGGGTAGGCCAGGGTGTTGTTCAGATCCAGTATCCGGATGAGCTGGGCGTGAGATTCACGGAATGAATCAACTGGCTGAGATTAGGTTCTTTCAAATGTATTCGGAGAGAGATGCTTTGGTCAGACAAGAAACGAGACCGATCGTTGTTGGGAGCACGAACATTCGGGACTGTTGGCTCCCGCGCCCTAGACTTATTAACGTCGAGATCCGCGGAAAGGTGGAAAGATGCAAAAAGCAGCAGAACCTTCACAATCCAACGCCATTAAAAAGCATGTAAAATCTTAGCTATTGGATAGTGGAATATATATAATCAGTCTGCGAAGTAGGTAGTCATGGATGTACCTGCATGAAAGCTAGCTTCTTTGAGCTATAGTGTAGCTTAGAGCTATGACGATATGATCGATGCTTTCCAGATATTCGAAACAAACTTTGTATACCCACAAGAGCAGTCGTATACACTGCGCAATGATTCTCTCATAAAAACAGTGCCTCGAATCCACTGCAATGGCTGGTAGACGCTTTGTAGACGCGGCGAAGCTGTTCCAGGCCTCAAAATCTATTGCATCAAAGCACATCACGCTCCGGTCGCAACAGTTCGACACCTACCAAAAGACATCCACACTAGCCAAGGCTATCAAAAACCAGACGGACCGTGTCACTCTCACCGCTGCTGCAGCAATTGCCCTCTACAAACGATCTAACGAAGGACCCCCCACGTACACGAAAACCGCATCCGAGCATACAACAGACACACAACATACGGATATACCCAGGAGGGAGACAGTAGAGAGGCATGATCCAATTCGGGACATAAGAGAAGGATTTAGTCAGGACCATCACTATGACTACTCTGGACAAACAACTACTGCTCAGCCTCCACCAGAGCTTGAGCTGGACATTGAGCAGGCAAAGGCACCACGCCATCCACTACCAGATGGCACGATACCGTCCGCAGGGGTTACATTGAGTCAGGAAGAGAGGGGCCAAGATACATTCTCAGGACGCTCTGTATCTGAGGCTCCTAAGGATCCCCTGGCCAAAGAGCAAGGTACACGAGTTCGACAAGAAAACGAGGGCATCAGACCCGTAGAATCCACGGAATCAACCATACCATTACCAAAGCAACCAAGAAGCTTTGAATCAAAAGCCACCGAACCCATTCCAGCTCATGCTAATGATCTTCAGCCATCAACAGAAACGCCAAAAATACATAGCCTTCTTGAAGGCCATGATCGAGACGTCTTCTACACAAGGTCGGTCGAATCACAACCCACATCTTCTGCTCAGTCATTCTCTCAGATACCGAAAGAGGCTGCAGACAAGCAAGGAAGCAACAGTCACGTCGAGGATGGACGCCTCAACCAAGATGTATTTTATGCCACACCCAAGCCTGGACAGGAGCCAGTTCAGACAGCAATTCCTGAGTTCAATGATATACCAGAAGGTGTCAACACAGATGTGTTCCATTCGAAACGTGTTGCTCGGATGCTTGGACAAGACCGTTATTCTCGAAAAGAGCACCTCGGGTCATTTGCCTCCAAAGGTACTGGAAGGCACCCCCTTGACGACCGCCCTGTAGTACAGACCGAACAAAACTCCAATATTCAACCAGGTCAGACTGCTCAGCAGCACACGCCTGTACAAGCAACTGGCACAAACCACCCTAGTAGTATGGAACAGCAGACGAGGAGCCTTGCTTCCAAGTTAATCAATGATGCCGAAGGACGTACTACCATCACTTCTGAGGTACGTACAGGGATAACCTTCTCCAAAATATACCGGTCCACTGACAGCTAGAACGTAGATACGCACCGAGTTTGGTGCAGAACCTGAGAAACCAGCTTACACACTTCGTGAATCAAGAGTTCCATCGTCTCGGTTCGGCCGACTCTGGCAATATGCTGGACTTGGGACCAGTATGGCGTTGGGAGCTGTTGGAGAAAGCCTCCGCCGCGTTACAGGCACAGCCGCTACGACAGGAGGTTCGCTAATGTTAACCCCTGGCAACCTTGAGATTCTCGTGGCAAAGCTCTCTCGCATGCGAGGTGCTGCGCTGAAACTTGGGCAGATGATTAGCTTCCAAGATAGTAAGATGCTACCGCCACAGATCCAAGAAGTACTACAGCGCGTACAGGACAGCGCAGACTATATGCCCGCTTGGCAGCGAGACAAGGTACTCTCATCAAACCTAGGATCTGAATGGCGCGACCTTTTCGAATCATTCGAAGACGTCCCAATCGCAGCCGCATCAATAGGACAAGTACATAAAGCAGTACTGAAGTCCACAGGGCAACCTGTAGCCGTCAAGGTCCAGTACCCTGGTGTTGCCAGCTCTATTGACTCCGATCTGAACAATCTGTCAATTCTTCTGACAGCATCTCGCATCCTGCCCAGAGGTCTTTTCCTTGACAAGACCATCGCCAATGCACGTACAGAACTCGGTTGGGAATGCGACTACACGCGCGAGGCCAAGTGCCAAACCCGCTTCCGCGAACTCATTGCCGACGATACGGATGTGTTCACCGTCCCAAAGGTGTTCTTCGAAGCAAGCGGTCCCACTGTCCTCACCGCCGAGATGATGTCTGGCGTCGGCGTCGCGAAACTCAAAAACCTGTCTCAAGACCAACGTGACTGGATTGGCACCCAAATACTGCGCCTCTGCCTTCGCGAAATTGTCGAATTCAAATTTATGCAAACAGACCCGAATTGGACAAACTTTCTCTACAATGCCAAAGTCAATAAAATTGAACTCCTCGACTTCGGTGCAAGCAGAGAATACCCGGATGAATTCGTCGAACCATATATCAAAATTCTTATCGCAGCCAGCAAAGAAGATCGCACAGCGATCCGTGACCTCTCCCTGGAACTCGGATATTTGACGGGTGATGAGAGCACTGCGATGCTGAACGCCCATACCGACTCCGTTCTTACGCTTGCAGAGCCTTTTAAGAATACAGGGCCAGCAGTGTATGACTTCAGAGACCAGACGATCACAGATCGTGTTAGGGAGTTGATTCCAGTTATGGTGAAGGAGAGACTGGCGCCCCCGCCAGAGGAGACGTATAGTCTGCATAGGAAGTTGAGTGGCGCGTTCTTGCTGTGCGCAAGATTGGGGAGCAGGGTCCCCTGCCGAGAGCTATTTGAACAAGCTATTGAGACGTGGCGAGGGAAATCAAATATGCAGTGAGATCGCATGTATTACATTTGGACGTTGAATGGTGACTGCAACATATTGCACAGTTCTGTCCTGTTTTATCGTGCCTCGAATTGTACTTTATTTTCTGTCCTTGTCTTCAACACCCTATGTCTGTAAAGGTTGCACCTTGTGAGCTCCTGTTTTCTGTGGACCGTTACATGTTCACATTCTGTGCAAAGATACTTCGTCCACTACATTAGCTAGACTCCTTCGTTCGCTCTTCGTATTGATACAGATTACAGTAATGCTCTTTAGCTTGTTATAGCTGTTGGTCTACTTGAAATATTTTCATGGTCGTTTCTGTTTTACTCGAATAGAAGGTGCAAGCCAGGGCTGGCGACTGAATCCTCGATCGTTTTTCTAGTGTTTGTTACAAAGGTAATCTCAGCCGCGAGTCGAATACAACATCATATCCACTCTCTCTAGGTTCAGTGCTCTGTGACCAAACTATATGCACGACCAATTTCGAAGGCTTTATATGCTTTTGAGCATCCCGTTCTACGATCTAGAGCGCTTTCTATGCAGTAGGTTGCTTCAAAAGTGGCCCGAGAAAGTGGTCTTTTCATCTCGAATGTAGATTCCGAGGGCAGCATTGGTTCCATCACGTTTGTTCAAGTTACATCAGAGCTTATGCTGCTACGTACAAACAGCTAGACTCAACCTTTTGATATAACGTGGCTTAGACCTTCTAGCAAAATATCCTTTTGCACACGTTCTGCCGTATATTTGGGTTCGAGAGTAGGTATAAGGTGAGGATATTACTTGTATAGACTAAGCAACATCATCCATCTGTTTACTATCACCTCCCAAGCGTGCTGTGGGGCTCGGTAATTTGTATAGTTAATGTATGAGCCAAAAATCGATGAGAAGACATCGGTTCAGTAAGGATCAGTGGAAGGAGCGCTCTTGAGGAACTCACAACTACGATCCAGTAAGTGCGATGCTTCTAGAGAACGAACTGAAAAGGGAAGATTGTATGAGCTTATGTTAGCATAACTCAATCAACAACGCTTAACAATCATTTCTTCCCTGCACCCACGCGGTTCTTTTAAAGCAGTCATATCACCAGAGGAGACATTGTTTCAATGAAATGATAGAAATCGATATTCAGATATTTTGCGATTAAGCGTGGTCGATAGCATCTCAATGTTTTTGGAATGAACTGACAACCAATAGATGACCACGACCACAACGGGCCGAAAATGATCACTCGTGATGTATTGCTAAACTCCAACCTAATGAGAATGCTTACATGCTCGCTGGCAATGCTATATGTTACATATTTGAACTTTGCGTTTATGCACTCTTTTCTTGTTCTGTTGTCCCTTTCTTAGAAGGCTCTCGAAACCACAGAGCTGCCGCGACTGCAATGAACGCGCCATAGCTGATAGCCATGATCGTCCTGCCGCGAAACCCTTGTTTCTTCTTAAGTTCTTCGTTACCCCCCAATATCTTGACTGCATTCTTTTTCCATGTGTACTCCAAACCACTGTACAGTGTAGTGCTGGCGACAACAGCTGACAGGCTCGATACAAGGCTCTTGACACCAGCCTCACCGCCCAAGATATCCTGGATAGATAAAAGAAACCCGCCTGCGGCTGATGAAGTTGCTGCAGGGTCATGGAGAAGATTCGTGCAGAGTAGTGTACCGAGTAGACTGAGTTGCAGGAACGTATTGAACTTCGAGATCTGTGTTGGATACACTTCTGCGCTAGGCAGACTGAAGTCCCAATACCTAGCCATGGTCTTTGGTGCGGGTAAAGAGGCATATCGATAGTACAGCGCAGAAACGGCCAAGCTAATATCACGGCCTAGAATGACAACAGCAAGGGGTGCCGCCATACTTCCATTGAATGCCAGACATGTGACGAGGGTCGTCATGAGCAGCTTATCGGCCATAGGGTCGACGACGCTGCCTACTACGGTCTGCAATTTCCATTTTCTGGCTATCCATCCGTCGAGTAGGTCCGAGAATGCAGCGTATGTGAACAGAGAAAAGGCAGCAAGGTGCTGGTTATGAATGATAAAGTATCCAACGACTGGAGTTGCTATCAAGCGTGTAAAGGTAAGGAAGTTTGGTATGTTGTATATTTGTTCATGACGCTGAGCTGGCGTGTCAAGCTTCAATGTAGATTTGAGAGTAGCTGCGACTGTTACCGTTTTTGATGGGTTCTTGTCCTAGAAGACGGTCGTCAGCGATTTTCGAGTCAGTTTTGCGTACACCTCCATGCTTGAGTGTATCTGACGGTCGAGCGGTATAAGGGGTTCTTGTGTTTCGAGCGTCACTTGATATGGATGAGGCTTTCCAAAGAATCTCAACAACCCCCGAGTATCTGGCTAATTATCACAGCACACAGCGACTTTACTGTATACAAATGGGGCATTTGAAAAGTAAAGCAAATGGCATAAACCCAGAATGACCTACCTCTTTATTGTGTTCAGGTAAACCCTGAGAGGTGGCACCCTTCTTATTGTTTTGTTCGGCATAGCGCCCAGTTGAAGTACTGAAGACACTGGATTGTTGTATATGACATGCTGTGTTGCTTTTTGCCGTCAACAGGGCCTGGCGCCGCCACGCGATGCTGGCATGGCGAGTCCAGGAGCACGAAGCACGTGAAGAGAAAGGGAGAAAAGATTGGTCGCTTCGTAGCCGTGACGCCGTCCGTAGCCCACCAAAAGAGCTTCCCGTAAGCGCACTGGGGATAGTCAGTATTCTGCACGCCATTGAGATGTTTGGTGAACGCGCGGACGCTTGCCGTATTCGCGGTGAGGGTTCGACGCGCCCGCAACATGAACGGATGGCGGCTTGGCGTGTGCCCTAAAGGGAAGCAAGCTCGCGATTCAACTTGACGATTTTCTCACCCCAACGCCAACAGGTTCCGCACACATATTACTGTTAGGGTCTCAATCGACTACAACTCAACTGCACTCTGTCTGACACATCGGTTGGCATGCACGGCGTTAATGCGATCTTTCGAATTGAGTAGAGTTGTGTAGGAAAGAGATCTGAATGTGCTGCGCCAACACAGAGCGTTACCGATAAAACAACACTCCTTGACGTCTTCTCGATCCAATAATCGCAGAGTAAAGATTCTAAGTGCGAAATATCGGCACAGGAGATGTCTGCACTATCAGACGCAGAAAGGTGACATGTAACAATTAAGAATGGGCTAGCTTACCGCAGTGGTGCTCATAGCAAGCATGCCGGTTTCTCAAGATGTGGTGACAGACGCTTCGTATTACCATGCTGATATACATAATTATAGGTAACGACAGTGCCCCCACTCATTCATCGTTACTACACCACTGACCACCATTCATCCGTCGAGTCGATTTGTTATCTCCAGCATGTGGTAAAGAGCTGCGCTTGCCGATAGACAATCTGTTAAGAGAACCAGAATCTGCTAATATTTGTACAATTGATAAGTGCCACAGCGTATGCTAACTCAACGACGTTTTGGCTACCACAGCCGAAATAAATCGAGAAGATCATATTGCCAGGGCTACCTTTTCTACTGGTACGACAGCAGTCAAGACCCCAGCTCAACCGTTTCGCCTCCTCTTCAACAGTGAGTCGGTCAAAGGTGATCACATAGTTTAACTGTCTGTTGTGAGCAAGGGTGGACTGTGGCCCCTGACTTGTGGGTAGCTGAAGGCCATATCTGTTACGTGTGGGCGAGGTTGAACCTTAACCCAACGCTCTGCGTGCTGGGTTCCGTTGTTACAGCGTCTGCAGTATGTTCGATATGGGGACACCTCCGCGTTCGCCTCTCTTCGCCTCCCTAGGTCGTCATGCGTACCCTTGAATGGTACGCGCTACCTGCCAAGGGTCTTGATAAGGACCGGTGCTTGTACCTGTAAAGAGTATACACTGGATCAGATCTGAATGCTTTGCCTGAACAACTAGGATGTATCTCGAGAGCCGCGGAGACTGGACCCGTCCAATGAATCATGTCGATCAGTGCAATTGGACTTGCCATATCGCGATTCAGTACTTTGCAGAGGTCAGCAGATGTCGATTTGACTTTAACTCTGTTCCATATTTGGCATCTCAGCTATCGATTCCTCACACCTTTGCAAATCTCCGAAGGATAGTCATCAGCTTGGGTCCACAGTTCACTGTTTGCTGCATGACAGTGCTGGCTTTGCATACTTCGCGATTGTCTGAAACCCAGACATTCAGACAAAATTTGAGCCAACTGTAGCGTTTTCATGAAAACACACGAACCATCAAATCCCCCATCCTGGCACGGGCCGCGTCTTCCATGGCTTCTACCAACGATTCTCCAAATAAGGTTTGGCACTGTTGCACCGTGCTATGTGTCGTGCATCAAATCTAGCCCTAAAAGTGAATTGGTGGGTTCGCTTCAATAATCAACCACGAGGCCGCTAAGAAACTTTAATAGAATCCGGTCAACGAGTCTTTCAAGGCTTGCGATACAGTTCAGAAAAAAAAAATTCCGAGTCAGACCCTGAAGTACGAACAACGGAGCCAGAGGAGCTTGGCGTGAGTACAGAAGACTACAGAAGATATCCTAGTGTTGGCTGGCATTGATGGTGGATGTTTATGCCGAAGAGCTTCGATCGAGCATCCTGGGCTGTCGAACCAAGAGTCGACCTGGGCTCATGCTTGCACATTGTTGCCGGCGGCTCAGTCATATCATCCGCGGAGGTCAATGTGCATTCAAACACATGGTACCCTTCTGCAAGTGACGGATGGTGCTGAAACTCCCGTGGGCCTGATACGTGGCTCCGAATTCTGAAGCAATAGAGGCAGATCATGGACATCAAACACACCCTGCGTCTGTGCCCTGGAGACATTCTGGTCTGATGTTCTCGATAAGAAATCAATTTTGTTGCTATTACTGCTGAAACAATAAGAAGATACTCAACGGGGGAAGACAAAAGCGATGTGAATATCCGCCCGCTTGACTTGCATGACTTATCATTTGGGTTTGCAGAATTGGTCATGCTCAGATCCTCAACCCTCACAAGGAAAGTTTACCCACGACAAGCTGCAAGTAATACTGCAGCGGATAGATCGGATGTTAAGTTTGGACTACTTACATCTTCTCGCTACCTCTGCATGTCTACCAACTCGCCCAAACTTGTCTGTCAGATTGCGAGCTGTCGAAAAAGGCAGCGATGGGCCTCCATGTCATTCAAATCGAGCAAGCTTGCAGCCTCAGCTGCAATACATGACTTGTCGTCAACCCTAACCGGCTTTCAACGTCCCAGCTAACGACCATGGTTGAAACCTTATTACTTCTTCCACGGCTACAGAGATGGTCAGTGCTATGCCGCACTGGTAATAGGCTACTACACATAGAGCAGAGCTGGTCCTAGCGAAGGCATGCATTTTCTCTAGTGAGACCATCTGGATTCTAGCGAGCATCCTAGCATCCCGTTCGAGCACGCAGAAGGATGAATGAGTTTCAGGAGTGCCACTCCAGCCCCCGCTAACGCAGGTACAGACTCCTATGCCCTAAAATGATGTTTGCTCCGAAGAGGGTAAACTCGCCGGCAAACAGAAGAACCTGTTTTTGTGAACGGCACTGCAGATTCTTACTGCAAGGCACCGAGCGTTCGCAGATAGGGAACACGAGGCAACATTTCAGACTCCCATCACCCAAAAGTGCTTTGCCCAGATGGCGTGCGGGAACCTATGTTCCGAACCAAGCCTACCTAAGTCGGAGATTTTTCTCAGATGCCGTGTTTCTACCGCATGGCATATACTGGCACTGCGAGTCATCTAAAGGAACAGAGTCTGGGTCACGAAGTCATTCATCGAGAAACGCGCGCTGCAGTAAGAACAACACACCTTCCAATAGTAGAAGTTGCAAGTTGCAAGTTGCAAGTCGCAAGTACCGAAGACACCAAAACGTGGGGTTTGTGACAACCCTTTCCGCTGCATGAAGATGGTGACGGCACCAAGCTGCATGTCGACAGTTGTGAGCGGCGCTTGCACTCGAAAGGTAGAGCCACCGGCTATCCCTGATTCGCTGACTCGTGCGTGCGACAAAACAGCTAGAACGATTATACTAGCTAAAAGCAAATCTGAAACGGCTTCAACTACGCTCTCACTGGCCTGAGAGGCAGCGTTACGCTGCACACGCAATCCTGTAATCGACAAGCAGAGCAGCAAGTATGGTGTCTGAAAGGAAGCCCCAGGATGCAGGCGCAGACTGTGACTACGCAAATCACCACGCAAGTCACCATGTAAACCATCATGCAAGTCGAAGATGCTGGCAACATCAAGAGCGAGAGATCTGAAGAGAACCGATGGCCACTCCCGCAGACCACGGGAAAAGCGTGTTTCAGAGCGGTGATCAAACAGTGCTTCAACGCTGCTTCTGCTGGTTCCTGCATCTCGACGCATTTACATCATCGGTTGAGCAGCCACGACTGAACGGCTCCAGCAAACCAGCAAGTGGGCTGCACGCGGTCGACGCTGACATGGCCTTGTGACTGCAACCGCGACGAGTGCATCCTGCCACCGCCACTTGCAGAAGATGGAAAGGGAAGAAATTGCGGCGCTTGCCGGTGGGCCGCCAGCACAACCTTTGGAGCGCGAATTTGCGTGATAGCAGAGCAACCTATATGGACTGGGGAACTTCGGGCGACAGCGGGAATCGTGATAGGGCGGTGTTAACCGGAAGGACAAGCAGCCAGGAGAACAGTTGTTGTGGCATTGCACAGCGGCAGTGCCGCCAACCGGGCACCCAGCGACCATTATTCGGCCGCATACATTCCACGTGACCATGCCCACGAGGCTGCTCTTGTACAGCAACATGGTGTTGAGGCGAAACTTATGCCGGATTTGCCCTCACGCCGCCTGTTGCGTCAGTTTAACTTTGAGCTGAAGAGGTCGCAGCAACCGACGGACCGCGTTGATCTGGTCGAGCGCTCGGCGCAGCTGTCATTTAGAGCATGGCGTTAGGAGCACAGGAAGGGCAGACGCACGTAGCGAGCGGGGCGAGTGTGAAGAACAGCGAGGGAAGGTCGCTCTAGGAGCTTTCCAGTACGCCCGCGTCCAGACGGCCCTCGATGCATGATGCCGTCAACAAGGCCACGCAGGGAAGAGCAGGCATACTGCCTGACCAAGGCTGCTTGCGCGACGGGGGGGGGGGGGGGTGATGAGCCACTCTGAAGGGGACGACTGGAGATTGATCCACCGTTACGCTCGCGCTCGCAACGACATGCCAGCAGAACCAGCTCCAAGCGTTGTCTACGGCCACCCACTTCTCGTCTACTTTGGTGCAATTGCGCTAGGAGTTATTCACACTCACCACCCAGCGCTGCACGGCCGTCCCACGAGTCGCCCGCACGCCAGATTGCGGGTCCTCAAAATAGATTGGTAGCAGGGGTCCGCAAAGACCAATGGCCAAGGCCTTTCTCAAACACCGCTAGGCCAACAGAGATCCAGAGCCCAGGGCGTTTCAGCGCTGCGACACTTTAACCTGCCGCTTTCCCTCTCAGACCTCGTTTCGCATCCCCAGCCCGTCACGTCTGCTCGCTCACCACCCGTCGAGACCGCTCGCGATACATTTCATTCTCATTTAACATATCTCAAACCGTCGCTGGCCGATTTCTCTTTCGCTTTGCGCCTCAACCTTTGTTGTTCCATACTGGCAGGCCCTTCACCGCACTTTCCCCTCGCGTTTCCAGAGCTCCTCTGACCCCGTCGCGTCACCGACGTCTGACCTCCCCGACGCCAAACACCCGTCTATAGAGGGACGTGTTGCAGCGCAGCATGTTTCCTAACGCCCACCATGCCCAGATGCCCCCACCCCAGGCACGCTCTGTAGCGCCTGAGACGTTTTTATTAGATCAGGACGCACAGCAAAGCCTACCGCCGGACAGCATCGTCGCCCTCCAGCAAGTCGATAACCGTACGTTCTGCACTCGCGCGTCCATTGCAGTGGCGTGCTGCTTGAAGCCCCCCCCCCCCCCCCTCCCCCTATCGCGTCGGTGACTGTGTACTGATGTTGCCGCAGTGAAGTACTTTCTCATCTCAGCGCCAGTCGACTGGCAGCCAGACCAGTACATTCGCAGGTTCCTTCTCCCAACCGGCGAATACGTCTCCTGCGTGCTATGGTATGTGCGCCGGCTGCTGCGAAAGCACGGAAGAGTGTCTGACTGGCTTGCAGGAACAACCTCTTTCACATCTCAGGTACCGACATCGTGCGATGTCTCTCGTTCAGATTCCAGGCCTTTGGCCGTCCCGTAAAGAACTCCAAGAAGTTCGAGGAGGGCATCTTCTCGGATCTTCGCAACCTGAAGTCCGGCACAGATGCGTCGCTGGAAGAGCCCAAGAGCGCATTCCTCGACTTCCTCTACAAGAACAACTGCATCCGCACACAGAAGAAGCAGAAGGTCTTCTACTGGTACAGCGTGCCGCATGATCGTCTTTTCCTCGATGCGCTTGAGCGCGACCTGAAGCGCGAGAAGATGGGCCAGGAGGCGACCACCATGGCGGTCAGCGAGCCAGCGCTTTCCTTCGAGTTCGATTCCTCGCAGTCTCTCTTCGAGCAACTCACCAAGGCGCAACAAACCAACTCCTCTTCCTTCAACAACAACGTACAGCCGTCATACGCGCACAACCCATCGCCTGACGTGCTGTCGAGAGAGTCGATGCCACCGCCGCAAATGGTGCCGGTTTCCCAACAGATGCCCCAGCACCAGCCGCAGGCTATGCACCACCAGCCTGTACACCACCAGCCCGTGCAACACGAGGAGCACATGGTTCAGTATCACCAGCAGATGTCCATGCCGCCTTCCATGCCACCAGCTATGCAGCCTACAGTCATGAAGAGCAGGGAGCGCGAGTTCAGCACTTCCCTGCAGTATGATCGTAACGGCATTCCTCTTTCGCAGGTGCACCAGCGACACAGCTCAATGCCCGCTTACATGGAATACTCACCAGCGCCTTCATTCGTTTCCTCGCACTACGAGGACTACAGCACACGTGGCATGTCTTTCGAGCCTCTTACCCCGCCACAGCATCAAATCGGCCTTGGTGCTGAGCCCGCATACATTGCCAACGAAGACACAGGACTCTACAGCGCCATTCCTGACCTTCCAGCGCCCAACACCTTCAACCCCTTGATGAATATCCCTCCGTCGAATTTGATGGGTCCTGGGTACCCGATGTCAAGGCCGTTCGCGCCCGGCAATGTCTACTCCGTCATTGAGGGCTCGCCAACCTACAAGCAGCGTAGAAGGCGGTCGTCTCTGTCGGCTGGTATCGCTGCTGCTGCGGCTGCTGGCAACGCCCACCAGGTCCACAGACAGAGCGATTTGAGACGATCAATGTCGGTAAACCCTGTTCCTGAGGCTGATGAGTCGAATCACAACTCGCCATCGCCCAACGGTGCTAGCTATGCCCAGCCAATACAAGATTCTAAGCCCATCGTTGACGTCTCGCGTCAAGGCACACCCCTCAATACCGTTGAGGAGAGCCCAGAGCCCCAGCCAGCCATGTTGCACCATGAAGATCTCAACAGCATGGTCAACGGCGAGCTGTTTGAGACACCGCTCCAGCATAGCGCTGTTGCCCGTGCGGCAGGTGCACCCGTCTTCCGTCGCGCACGCAGTGCCACAATGATGGAGATTGGCCCTTATCCTCAGAAGTCTCACTCATGTCCCATCCCCACATGCGGCAGGCTTTTCAAGAGATTAGAACACCTTAAGAGGTAAGCGCCTACCATTCTCATTTCCTGTTGATAGGTTGTGAGACGTTTGATTGTTTTTGTGCATAGACGCTGACGATCTGGCGCTTAGGCACGTGCGCACCCACACACAAGAACGACCATACGTCTGCCCGCTGTGTAACAAGGCTTTCTCACGTTCGGACAACCTTGCCCAGTGAGTTGCTCATGTCTTTTTTCTTCTGGAATACTAGTGCTAACGCGAGTCAGACACCGTCGCACACATGAGTCTCGTCCTGACGGCGAGCCGCTTGAGGACTTCAACGAGGAAGACCTTGAGGGTGAAGAAGAACTCCATCTGGAAGGGGACTCACCGACATCCGGCAACGAGTACCTTGGTGGTGCCCAGAACGTGCCCGTTTCTTACGCCGATATTCCTGGTCCCGGCCTCGCCATGGGCGCTACTATGGCAACCCAGCAGCTTATGGCTAGCCACTACTAGGCCACCGCCAATGACTGCATTCATTGATGTTTTATCACGATACAAGCATTCGGCGCTAGGCGAACCTCGATAGAGTGGCTGCATTTCTTTCTTCGCTTTCTTATTGATTCCCTAGATCAGGTTTTTCTTCTCCTTATTCTTATTTCGAGCATCTTACGATGTGGCATTGAATTGCGTTGCATGCATATTTTATGGTATTGGCTGCCACGAACGCGATTACCCTTTCGCTCCGCCTATGTGCAATCGAATCTTCTCATCTGATTGCATATTTTGTTGGCATACAAGCGATTTTCTGCAAAAGTTGTTGGATAGTATTTGGCGCTGGACACTCATACACGCACCCTGTTGGTCGTTGCGTTTTTTTTGTCGATAGGATACCATAGGGGCTGCCGCTTGAGGCGTGTGTATAATATTGCAACAATGCAGAACAGTTGTCTGATATTGCTCCCCTGTTGTGCTTAGCCACCTTGTGCTAATGAGACGCATACTTTGTCGAGTTCGCTGACGATGAGAGTATTTTTTTTTTCCATACTTTGCGTGAGTTAACTGCATATTAAAGCTCTTCGTTGGAAAGGCTCCGGAATCTTCAAAGCTGCATTCCTGCTGCTTGTCGTACAGTAATCCACATCCACGTGGCTCGGTATCCTTGCTGTATTGAACAAGACCGAGGATGCAATTACAACGTACATATTTTCGCGCACAGTAGACACAGTAATGCGGCCCACGTTTGATTTATTGCCTGTCTCATCTCACTCCGCCTCTCTCCTTAATTCCCGTCACAAACCAACCGTTTACTGGCCCGGCTCCTTCAGGTTGATCTCCAATCCCTCACCTTTTTGCCAGAACTCATATGCCTCTCTGGCGATATTTGCCGGACTCAATACCTTGTTCTTTGGGTCCACTACCCCTTCAACGCTGACCAGGCCGCAGTGCACACCGCTCGCACTGAACGCGCGGTTCAAAGAGATGACCTGTGTGCGCTGCGCTCCCTTCACTAAAGACAGAGAGATTAACTGTGGCACAGGATCCCAGGGCAGGTGCGAGCTGGTGACTAGGAGGGCAGGTTTGACCTCTGGGGTTGACTTTGCATTGTCCTGGAGTCTGGGAATGTAGTGCTGCGATATGAGGTGCAAACCCAGGACTTGGAGCTATCGGATGGGTTAGATGTTCAGGTCTTGAAACATGTGGAAGTGCAGATGGAATGTACCCTGAAGTCCTCCTCGATTTCCTTCACGTCAACACTCAGAACTGGGTCGCTAGGCTTGATTCGTGCGGCATTGTAGTATACCACCTCGATATCTTCGCCCTTAGTCAGATCAGCCAGCTGCTCTAGGACCTTTGGAATCGACTCCAAGTCGCTTAGATCGGCATGCAAGGTATCAACTTTGACATTTGAAGCAGCTCTCTGGACGAATGGAGCATCTTCGTTCTGTAGACGGTTGGTGTTGCGGCCGAGGAGGATTACGTGGTCAATGTTGCCCTTGGATGCGAATGTGGCTGCAACGTGGTTGCCGATGCCAGGGCCAGCCCCGAAAAGGAGAAGTGTTCGTGTCATTTTGATATTTTGATATTGAAAAGTAGGAGACAGGTGACTGGATTGGAATGTGGTGTTGATCTTATGCGGATCCTAGCCTGGCTTTATACAACGTATGGTGTGAATCCGGCGTAGGATTACCAATGTCATAGCTCCACGCAGTTAGTCATCATTCGAGAACAAATCTGGCAGAAACTGTATCCACAATGCCGAGATAAGAGCTGCATGGCGTTGGGAGTTTTTTATATGTGGAAATACAAGAGAAGATGACCCACATCCAAGTTTAGCGCGGCGCTTTGGCTCGTAGCGCGGCGCGTCGATGTCATACTCCAAGCAGAACTTGGAGCACAAAGGTTGTGAAGCTTTCTCTCACCACTACGGTCTGTCAGCAGCCCGTCAGATTATGCATGTACAATAATGGACTTTTCCGTAGAAGACGATGAGGCTTTGCGCCAATTCATGCCGACTCAATTTGGCAAGAAAGACGGGGGCGTAGACATCGAGGCACAAATTGAGCGCTGCCGGAGACCTGTGATAAATGAAGCCAAGCAGAACAAGACAGCTGAGAAGAAGGATTCGGACGACGACAGCGATGACGATGATGATGATGATGATGATGAAGACGACGACGACGACGAGTTTCCTGTCTCTCACGAGCTGGTCATCAAAACCCACGACCGCGCTGTCACGACGATTGCACTCGACCCTTCAGGCACGCGAATGGTAACGGGGAGCACCGATTGCACATTGAAGTTGCACGATCTGAGTGCGCTGACACCGAGTACAATTCGCGCTTTCAAGACGGTTGATCCGTTCGTCACGAAGCCCTCGCAAACCGCGGAGTCGCACTTGATTCACCAAGTATTGATCAGTCCGCTCTCTGGAAGTCAGTTCTTGTGTGTCACAGCAACGCCGCAGGCGAGGCTATTCAGCAGAGATGGTGATCTCACTGCGGAGTATGTCAAAGGTGATATGTATCTGAGGGACAAGCACAACACGAAGGGGCATACATCAGACCTTACGAGTGCAGCATGGCATCCAACTAAGAGAGATACATTTGTGACTGCGGGTACGGACAGCACGGTTCGTATTTGGAACGTCAACAAGCGGCTGAAGCAAGAGGAGGTCATAGTGCACAAGTCACGAGCAGCAGGAAGTGCAGGAATGACGAGGATGACAGCTATTGCTTGGGGCGCTGCACCCGAAGGTGGCAGTAGTGTGCTGGTCTCTGCAGCACTTGATGGGAGTCTGGTCATGTGGGGTGGAGAAGGCCCATACCACCGTCCATCTGGAGAGATTCGAGACGCGCATGTGAAGGATACATGGACGAGTGGGCTGGACATCAGCGCTGATGGAAGGCTGGTTATCACAAGAGGTGGTGACGACACAATAAAGCTCTGGGATACGCGGAAGTTCAAGGCACCGCTCAACACAGTATCACACCCGTCGACCTCTTCACAATATCCAACGTCCAATATAAAGTTTGCGCCAAACTCAGCCAGCATCATCACAGGTTCTGCGACAGGCCACTTGCACATCCTCAACCCAGCAACACTGCGTCCAGAGCTTGTAACCCCAGTCACTCCAGGATCACCTCTGATTACAGTCAACTGGCACCCGAAACTCAACCAAATCTTTACTGGCTCTGCAAACGGCCAAACGACCATCCTCTTTAACCCCTCGCTCTCCACAGGCGGTGCACTCACAATCCTCAGCAAAGCACCTAAAAAGCGACATCTCGACGACGACCCTAACCTCACTGTGGACATGGATCCGCTTGGCATGGCCGGTGAAGACCAAGGCGGTAAAGGCGCAGCACCTGGTTCCTTCGCCGCGCGGCATCCTACCATCGGACTCACAGCCTCAGGCAAGTCTCGAGATCCGCGAAGACCACATATTCCGGCAGTCACCCCGTTTGCGAAGAGCACACCCGACCAGAAGTACGTCATGGAGCAGATTGAGGGCAGCGACATGCGGGATGAGGATCCGAGGGAGGCGCTGCTCAAATATGCGCCGAAAGCGGGGGAGAAGAACGTCTTTACGGGCGCGTGGGATAAGACACAGCCTAAGCAGATATACAAAGACTATGATAGTGATGAAGATGAGCCAGCAGGGAAGAGGGTAAAAAGGTAATCAAAGGTGCCTGTGAAAAGCAGAACCATAAGTTGCAGTCATGAATAGCTGGAATATACCGCAATATATGCGAGTGCCAATGTAATAGCCAGCAAAGAAGTTAACACAAAAGGCAACATAGGAGTGAATTTAACCAGCTTGTGCATGACATGAAGTGACATCTAGCAAGTTGGGTTGCCAGATTCCTAGTCAATTGGTGCTGTCAACTACGTTATAACTCTTGGCAAACGCGCCTCTGACTTGCGCGCTGCGACGCGACTCGTCACTTATTACATTCATCTCCACCCGCACCAAAACATTACCCAACACCGAAACTCCACCAACATCATCATTCACCATCGCCTTCCACCAACCCCTTGGCACCCATCCACATACATAACGAAAACATGCTCGCCTCATCACTCCGCACCGCCACATCCCGCGCTTTCACGCGCTCCTTCAGCTCTTCGCCTGCCAGCCAACTTGCGCGCATGACGGTCGTTGGCCGCCTCGGTGTGGCGCCAGAGGAAGTCACAATCAGTGGCGATCGCACTTTGGTTAGATACGTAATTGGTAGCAGCTTTGGCAAGGGCGAAGAGAAGAAGACAAGTTGGTTCCGGGTCGCCAGTTTTGTGCAGGGTGCACAGAAGGACTTTCTGATGAATGTGCCCAAAGGGTCCGTACTTCCGTCACCTTCTGAACCATGATCCTTTAGATCGTAGAGTTCTGGAATTGCCTGGTTCTGGCATTTCGCATTAGAGTCAGACAATGAGGCTGACAAATTTGCAGTTCCCTTCTCTACGTCGACGCTGATGCACGCATGGAGGTCTTCACCGATGCTGAGGGCAACAAAAGGAGCAACTTGAGTTTGGTTGCGAGGAACTTTGATGTCCTGAGCCGTGCCCGCACCGATGATGCGCCAGAGACCAACGACGAGGGTCTTGTGCAAGAAGCTTCTGGTTAAACAAGCGTCTTTGCTGTGAGATGCAATGCATTCGATTGAACTGCTATACCTTGTAATGAAGACGAAATGTTGCTCGAGGAAGATTGATAGTGGAATGGGCAGACTTTCAGGCCCATGGCGGCGCTGCTGGAATGGGTTAGGATTTGTACGAGATATCAGAGTGTATACCACTTTCCATGTTTTCATGTGTACCATGTCTGTTACTGTAGAAGTATAAATGGAAGCTTTTCTGCGCGATATCTCGGACTGTGCTTTTGAATTACACAGGCCACAGGCATTATTACCTAAATCAACCATGTATACGGAGCAGAGACTATCAATGCCTTTCCAAGCCTAGGGCAGGACGTCCGCAGTAATAGCTGTTGCACTACTCGCACATTAACCTATTGCATTGCTCGCGTATAACGTACTTTGTAGTGCTCACGTGACTGCGCGCGCCGAAAGTTGCGGCGAGTTCGAGACCTCCGCGTCCCATCCAAACTTTTTTTCAATCCGCCCTACTTCATCCCTTCACCCCCAAATAATGCAGCGAGCGCGCCAGCTCTGGGGCCATGCACCGCGTGCACGGTCGCTCAATAACCGGTACCGGAGAACGTTTGCCAGCGTCTCTGGCTCTGAGCAGTACACCAGCTCCCCACCTTTATCCCAGTTGCACCTGTTTGACTGTCTTGCAGGCCATACGATGTCATCGTTATTGGAGGTGGTCATGCAGGCTGTGAGGCCTCCGCTGCCGCCGCCCGTTCAGGCGCACGCACCGCACTTGTCACGCCCTCTCTCGAAAATCTAGGCGTCTGTTCTTGCAACCCGTCCTTTGGCGGCATAGGTAAGGGTACCATGTTGCGTGAAATCGATGCCTTGGATGGTGTGGTTGGCCGCATCGTTGACAAAGCGGGCGTGCAGTTCAGAGTCTTGAACCGAAAGAAAGGACCAGCGGTCTGGGGGCCACGTGCGCAAATTGATAGAGCGCTGTATAAGAAATACATGCGTGAAGAAATTGAAGGGTACAAGGGGTTGAGTGTTGTAGAGGGAAGTGTTGCGGATATCATTGTTGATCGCACTGAGGAGGAAGGCAGAGAAGGAAGTTATGGAAAGATTACGGGAGTGAGGTTGGAGAGTGGTCAAATTATTCCTACAGGGAATGTCGTTATTACGACCGGTACTTTCCTGGGCGGGGAGATTCACATCGGGCTCGACGCATATCCGTCAGGACGCATGGGCGAGGCCGCAACGTTTGGTCTAAGCAAGAGTTTGAGGGAAGCCGGCTTCACACTGGGAAGGCTAAAGACAGGAACGCCACCACGGCTGGACGCAAAGTCAATCAATTTCAAGATCCTCGAAGCGCAAGAAGGCGATAACCCACCCACACCGTTCAGCTACTTGAACGACCGCGTAGAAGTTGAACACCAACTTTTGAACCACGAGACCCGCACCAATGAAGCTGGCCACGAGATCATCCGCCAGAATCTCGACAAAAGCATTCATATCCGTGAAACTGTAAAGGGGCCGCGCTACTGCCCCTCACTCGAGAGCAAAATCATTCGCTTTACAGACAAGAGCAGCCATATTATTTGGCTCGAGCCCGAAGGCTTCGACAACGATATCATCTATCCGAATGGCATATCCTGTACCGTGCCACCAGATGTCCAGGAGGCGTTCCTCAAGACGGTACGTGGCCTGGAAAACGTGCGCATGCTACAACCCGGCTACGGCGTGGAATACGACTACGTGGACCCACGGCATTTGCGCTCTACGCTTGAGACAAAGAACATCTCTGGCCTCTTTTTGGCAGGCCAAATCAACGGGACAACCGGCTACGAGGAGGCAGCAGGTCAGGGCGTTGTGGCGGGCATAAACGCCGGGCTGCGGAGTCTGGGAAAACAAGCCATGGTGTTGACGAGGGCAGATGGGTACATCGGCATCATGATCGACGATCTCATAACAAAGGGTGTGAGCGAACCATACCGCATGTTCACATCCCGCAGCGAGTATCGCATGTCCGCGCGTGCCGACAATGCAGATACGCGTCTCACAGCCCTCGGGCGCTCGCACGGGGTCGTCTCAGACGCACGCTGGAAGGCCTTCACCGCAGAAGCTGATGAAATGTCTTCTCTCACGAAACTTCTTCAGAGCAAAGCTATGGGTGCGCCAAGTTGGAAGGAGAATGGCTTCGATGTGCGCAACGACAGCACAAAACGCTCCGCCTATGACCTGTTGCGTATGGCGAACACAACACCCACAACGCTCGCTTCTATTCTCCCAGAGATAACGTCATACTCTCAACGCATACGTGACCGCGTACACATCGAAGCCACATACGCGCCATATGTTGCCTACCAAGCGGCTGCCCAGGCTCGCTGGTTACGTGACGAGCAGTTGTCCCTACCCCTTGACCTTGATTTCGAAAGTGTCTTTGGACTGAGCTTCGAGGAGAAGGCTGCGCTTAAGATCGCTCGCCCAGAAAGCGTGGGTCAGGCGAGGCGAGTTGAAGGTGTGACGCCCACGGGCGCGCTGCGATTATTACAGTACGTCAAGGGCGCTGGGAAAGAGGAGAGGGAGAGAAGGTTCAAAGAGGAAATTGAGAAGCGGAAGGCCATGTACAGAGACGTGGGCAGCGCTGCTGCTGGCGTTGCTGTCGAGGGTCTTTGAACTATGTTGTGATTGGCATTGCGTGCATCGGGCGGCGTTTACCATCGGTTTTGTATCATACCTGGCCTCGATGCCCTAGACGAGAGGTCCGGTTGTGTTGTATATATAGTAGGTCTGGTGTATGGATATGTACGGTACTATGACATCGGAGTCGCACTGACACTGGTGTAAGTATTTAAAGCAGCCAGTGAAATAAGATGGCTGCAGAATACCATGAAAATACCATGAAAGTCGTCCGGAAACCCAGTGCCAGCCCTTCAGGCTGGATGTGTGATCATAGCCCCTATTGCTTTTGTTTCAAAGACACCCAGTATTCAGACGCAAGAACCGTAACGTCATGTCGACCGACACAGCCTCCAGCAGCCGCGCCAACAGTCCTCTTGTTCCCGGTTCAGTCCGACTCTATCGTTCCCTGAGGCGGGTCTTATCTGATCGCAGGAAGTGGCAGGAAGGTCTTAAGATTGTGGTCGTACTGCTCATCACCGACTGTCCCCTAAGGGCAGTGATGCCGTGTATGGTGTGATCCGAGATAGCTCCAGTACTGCTACAATCCGCTCTGGTGGTAGAAGATGCGCGTCCCCGACAGCGGTAACCTGTTACGCTATCGTGATCCTGTGAACTTGTTGGACATATGTTGAGCGACTTCTTTGCGCTCGTAGGCGCTTCGATTTACCAACTGTTTGGCATCGTCGTGAGCCTCGTAATGGCGCCGAATTACTCCAGAGAGCCCTCGTTTGACTTGAGTTTTGCTGAATGCGGCCTGGCTGGTGTCTGGGTGGAGGGTAGTCATTGTGTTCAGGTGTGTATTGCGGATGTGTAAAAAGCCATTTTGCAGTCATCGGATGTACCTCCTTTTTCCCACACTTGGTAGGTAGACATCAGGGCTTGGTTTAGGCAACTCGTTTTGTTCCAATGATCTTCTCCAACCTTATGTGAACAGTCTTGTACTTCGTTACGAACAACGGGGACATAGTGTCCAATACAAAGCAGAATAGCCATTGAGACCAGTTCAGTATCGGCCTCTGGCAGGGTACCCTCAGTGCGCATCTGGAAACTTATCTTCCAGTGCCATGTAGTTTCAAAGTGTTATTGGGCCATCTTTGGTGAGGTTGATATTGCCAAAGTCAATACAGATAGGTGACATCCTCTCTGATGGTGACCTGTGCAAGAAGATGGCACACATGTCTGTTGACATTCTTATGGTGGAAGTTCATCCGCTGTGGCGTCGTCAAGAAAGGGGTTGAAATGAGCAAGCTTGAGGGTACCAAGCTGGCCATGCAGTATCAGTGCCTACTTCTGCGACTTGTTGAGATTGCCAAATGCTAGGATGCTCTCCAGGTCCCTGGGATCACGGCGATGGTACAAGCCGGAGCGAAAAACTACATCATCAGTTATGGAAGCAAAGGAAAAGATGCAAGGAATCTCAGCGCACATAGTAAACAAACAGTCAGTAGAGCTGCCAATCTCGTGGGGAGTAGAAGAAAAGTTGCACATGGAATGGAGCATGTAAACGTACTCAAACAGGAAGCGGCATGACGAAACTCTCTGTTCTGGCACGCCATGAAGACAAAGGTTTTGATGGAAATAAAAGTCAGTGTGTTCAAGGTTATGCGCTGACTTTATGTGGCAGTGAAGATCGAACGCAGTAGCAGCCGGTTCTGAGCTTGTAATCTGAAGCTCAGGGGCCTTCAGTAGATCCCAGAAGGACGTCATTCTGCACTCTTCCACTAGCGCAGTTGCAAGAGTACAGCACATGCATTGTCTTCGCTCCAGACACTAGGGAGGTTGCACGCTTGCATCCGATCTCTCCTGTAACATGAGAGGTTGACTATCGCAGTCCATATCAATGCTGTTTGCGACGCACATAAGGTTGAGCGGACAACGAAAGCTTTACTACACCGAGAAATGTGTATTCAGAAACGTTCATTGCTGATGGAAGTCATGGTGAAATAAGAAGCCAAAGTCTCGCCCAGGAAGCGGAAGGAAAGCACAGCGTGGGTAATTTTCAAGGAAAGCTACATCACATGTAAAGTCACTGTGTGCAAGGAAGACGGAATTGCAGAAAAGATGATGACTTGACTTGGTGGGCATTAGTCTATGGCGCAAGGCGCCTGTTCGCGCCTATCGATACACGTCAATGAAGTCTTGAATCTTGAAGTCTGCCATGCTCATTTCAACGCCCTCTTGCGTCTACAAGTACAGACCCTCGGGCTCTCCTTCGCTCTTCGTCTTCAGCACCCGCTCTCGGGCGCTGCGGAAATCATCCATCTGTACCCGCATCCTGCGCTCACGGAGAGCTAACAGACCAGCTTCAGAGCAGATAGCCTTGATATCGGCACCAGACAGGTCGTCCTTCTGGTTGATGAACTCATCGAGGTCGACATCCTCGTTGAGCGACATCTTCGAGGTGTGAAGGGTAAAGATCTTCTTCTTCGTGTGTTCTATGCAAACGTTAGCGTGTGTATCGAGTAAGCAGGCATACGAAACTTACGGTCGGGGTTCTCAAAGAGAATCTTTCGGTCAATACGACCAGGCCGAATCAGGGCAGGGTCGAGAGTGTCGATCTTGTTCGTAGCCATGATCACCTTGACATCACCACGATCATCAAAACCGTCCAGTTGGTTCAGCAACTCCAGCATAGTTCGCTGAATCTCACGCTCACCACCTGATGTCGAATCGTAGCGCTTCGTACCAATCGCGTCGATCTCGTCGATGAACACGATTGAAGGTGCATTCTCAGCAGCAGTCTGGAAGAGCTGTCGCACAAGCCTGGGTCCATCACCAAGGTACTTCTGGATCAACTCACTTCCTACAATACGCAGGAAAGTGGCACTGGTCTGGTTAGCCACGGCCTTTGCCAGTAGCGTCTTGCCAGTACCAGGCGCACCGTAGAGGATGACGCCCTTCGGTGGCTTGATGCCCATCTCTTCGTACAACTCAGGATGTAACAGAGGAAGTTCGACAGCCTCTCGGACCTCCTGGATCTGTTGTTCCAGGCCACCAATATCCGCATACGACTCTGTGGGCGCCTTGTCTAGTTTCATAACTGATACCAGCGGATCCGCGTCATCTGTAAGCACACCAACGACCGATACTGACTTATGATGTAGCAGAATGCTGGCGCCAGGCTCAAGGAGGTCTTTATCGACAAAGGACATGATTGAGACGTAGTACTCGGGACCTGTTGCACTCGAAACGATGGCGTGATCGTCGTCTATAAGTTCCTCGAGATTACCGACGCCCATGGGGCTACCTCGCATGTCATCAACCCGCGATCTCTCATCCGCATTTCGGTCGGCGGCTTCTGGATCAGCGTTGACATTCACGGGGCCTGCTCCTTCCTTGGCTGCTTTCGCCTTGCGGATCCGCTCCTGATTTTCGACGTATTCCTCCTCTAGCAACAGATGGTCGTGGATGCGCTGCATGCGCAGATATCGTAGTTTGCATCGTGCGGTAGGGTAGATGGTCGGTAGCTTTGCGGCGGCGCTGGGTCCTGCTGCCTTCTTCTTCTTCCTGCCGATTCGGGTGGTAGGCTGTGGTGGTGGCTCGTACTTTGGCTTCTCCTTCTGCAGGCAATCGTAAGTACTATGAACAAACACCGGGCGGCGAAACCAAGGCGAGAATGCAGATAGTAGTTGTTTGTGTGATAAATGGACGTACTTTATCCTTCTTACTCTTATCATCGCCGGGAGGACCTCCGCCTCCAGCGCTAGACTGCTGATTACCCTATATATTATCAGTATATACGCAGCCGTAGTTCACATGGGTGCAAGCGTACCATGATGCGCAATCAGACAGGAGACCTTGCTATCGAGGGTGTTATCTGAAGTATTGAGAGAAGGGTTGGAATGTGCAGATACTGCTGCAAGCGGTGGAAGTGTTGAAGCGGTGATGGTGTTTGTAATGTTGATGCTGGCTGCATCGAGCTGATTCACGGCGGTCGGAGCTCGGTCAAATGCCAAGCTCTGACGCCACTGCTTCACCTCTCGCAGTGTCCGCCTCACCCGCCATAGAACGCCGAACACGTCAAATGCGCGCTTGTATTCATACGTGATTGAATACAAATAAACTGCTACCTATTTCCTCTGTCTCTGCTCCAATCACCCCCCATAACCACGTGAGAAACAACTGTCGTGCTCTGCCCCGCTCTGAATCACCTCCAGCTTCCCCCACGTCGGTGGTCTTGAAGTACTCTTCAATAACTACGACACTTCTCCACGCGACCACCTCAACCAGCGTAAGTAGCTGCAATAACGTTTAAAAAAAGAAAACTCGTATTGTCGTTCTTCAACTGTGACGTGATTGGTCTCCCTTGGCAGCTGCTGCCTCTTGAGCCTCAGGCTGACCTTCTTACAGAGCCAGCACTACTCGCTGCCTGCCCATTCTCAGACTCAGCCCTTCCTTCTCTCTTTCACACCTCCACACTTCAATCGTAGCTTATTCCAATAATGGCTTCCAATCGTGCCAGGCGTATCGCCAAAGAGATCGCCGACATCCAGAACGATAAGCTCTCGCAGATCATAGTAGAGCCTGCAGGGAACAGCGATGACCTTACACATCTTCGCGGTCAATTCTTTGGGCCCCCAGATACACCGTATGAGGGAGCCACATACCACGTCGACATCAAAATTCCTAGTGAGTATCCGTTTCGACCACCAAACATGAAGTTTGAGACCAAGATCTGGCATCCCAATGTCAGCTCGCAGACAGTGAGTCTTTTCAAAGGTATAGATAATAGAAGATACTGATTCAGAAGGGTGCCATTTGTCTGGATACGCTATCTTCGCAATGGTCGCCAGTCCTTACGATCAAATCCGCCCTTATCTCCCTTCAGTCCCTCCTCAGTACGCCAGAACCAAAAGACCCACAAGATGCAGAGGTCGCTAGCATGTTGATCCGTAATCCTGCTGAGTTCGAGCATAAGGCCCGCGAGTGGGCGGTGAAATATGCCGGCGCACCCAAGAAAGAGATTGCTGAGGGCAGTGGTGGTGCTACAGCAGAGTCTATAACGAAGAAGCGACAGGAAGCCAAGCAAAATGAGGAAAAAGTCAAGCTAGCAGCGTATGTGATCCACACTCTACGGCCTTCGGTGGATCGAGCTAATTCTGAATCAGGTATCATGGCTACAATAAGGACCTTGTCGATCGATTTGTCGCCATGGGTTTTGACGTTGAGGCCGTCGTGAGTGCATTCGAATACGTTGGTATTGACAAGATGGGTGGTGAGGACTACGAGCTGGAGGAAGCGTACATGGGTGACATCACTGCGCGGCTGTTTGGTGAGGCATGAGGTAAAGGGTGGGGTAGAGGAAGATTTCAAACAGAGCAGAGGGAAACTTTGGATCAGGCGTTCGTCATTCAAGTTATGCACCATCATTGGCGACGGCGTCGGTATTATTTATACATGTACTGTACCCAGACATGTTTGATGCGTATGTTGCATCGGAAGAGCTCAATCGAGTGGTCAAATATTGTGTCACACGTTTGCCTTGATTGATTGGTTGATTTTCATTTAACGTCTATGGGAGTCTAAGACTATATAAGACGAGATGATTAACTATACGTTTGCCTTGCCATGACTCAAAAACTGGGCATCCTGCATTTAAGCAATAGCCTTGGTGACCTCAACAGTCACCTCACCCTTGAATGTACGGCCAACGCTATCACTCTTCAGTGTCAATGGTGCGCTACCGAACACAGTGGTGTCAGGACTTGGCTTCTGAACAACCTGGCTTAGGCTCACAGCTGCTTCATGTTAGCATCGTTCCCGTCTTCAATGCCATCCGTAGTCTCAGTTCATGCTAAATTAGAATATCCAGAGCCTTGCCTTATGGGAAAAGGTACTTACTCTGGCCGTCAAAATCGTAGCTGAATCCCTCGTCACATGTGTTTGTATCCCTCTCCTCTGGATTCTCGATTGTCGGATTATGTACACGCGAACATGTGCTTGTGATGCCCTCAGGATAGCTGTCCGATGTGTAGATCGCGGTTACGGTCTGAGATTGGTAGCCGTTGGCATATGCAGACTTTCTGACCGATACAAACCAGGAACCGAGCTGCGAGCGAGGCAGAACGGCAGCGTAGGTGGAGGCCGCGAAGCCGAGGGCGAAGATGTTGGAGAAGCGCATTGTGTTCGTTGGGGAGAGGCAATTTAGTTTAGTGTTGGTCTAAAGAGAGATATGGTCGTGTGGTAGAAGGGATAGATGAAATGAAAGAGAGGCTATGGTGATGATTATATACAAAAGCTGCCGGAATGGGTTCGTGTTGGGATGGAGCGTTCATCCCATATGCAATAGTGTCCGGGCTTACCGGTCGTCGTATTGTTGATCATGTATGTCTTCGCCTTATGGCATGCCTCTTGAAATACGTATGCAAGGACACAATAATAGTCCTGGCGCGGAGAATCGTTCTACTTTGGCGTATTGCTCCCGATCCTCTTAGGGTCAGACATGTGTAGGCATAGTACGAGTGCGAGTGCGAATTGAATCACCTGGAAGCACAGGTCGTACATGCCAATAGGACATTACAGCGTTGTGGAGGTCTTCAATTTCGAGGAAATAAAAATGAGAATCTCCGAGCTAGTGGCGATTGTTACAGGCGGCGCTATGTGGGCTATTTTTGGCTCATCTGCCAGGGTCATTGATGTGCATCGAGGGCGACGGCGTGCGCCGATGTGTATAATTGGTGGAATGTGACAACTCCATCGTGACATCTAGACATTATTCGTATTACCAGAAGCACACAGGCATCCTCGTGTTCGAATCATTGCTGTAGAGGCACTGAGTAAAACGTCGACAAACCCGACTTCTACACATTGAGAACCACTTTAAATCATAGACTGGAAATTTCTCTTGAGGTGTCTTACAATATTAGGATTTATGTTTACTATCATCACTCAATATTCATATTTTAGTACTGGCCGAAGTACTTGCCCTGTCCACGGCCAAATTTGGGCTTGACAACAAACGCACCGCGATCAATAGTGTTGATGACAGTGTATCCACTGGGAAAGGTGTAGTGGGACCATGTACCAGCATCCCACAGTGCCTGGCCACCACCAGTAACCGCATCATCGCCAGGGAAAACGTCAAAGTACGCAATCTCTTCGACGCGACTGCCATCAGGGTAACGCGGGATGGAACTGACATCGAGAATGCGTAGACCTGCTTGATAATTAGACTGGTATGCAAGGCCATCGTGCACGAATTGGTTGTGGTCAACGGCGCGAGTGGTGGACTTATAGTATCCGGTGTTCTTAGGGGTCTCGAGGTTGGTGATATCCCAGATGTAAGTTACGGGATAGCCGTCTTTGGCAGGAGAATCTGGGTTTGTGTCTACACCATCGTCGATTTCGCCCTCGTCGAGCTCGTCATCCATTACGAGGTGAGTTTGCCAGTTGGGATCCAGTACCCAGCCCTGGTGAGTGTAGGAAGCGCCTTTGTAAGGGGTGCGTGAGATGATGGTAGAGGCGTTGAAGCCCTTCTTGTTGGTAACGTCGTAGATGGTGAGTGTGTCCTCATTGTAACCATAGCAAATGTCGCGGCCATAGTACTTCTTGTGGGGTCCACGGTACACGATACATTGAGCATCATGGACGTAGCCGTCTTGGGGCGCGCAGCCCTCCTTGTAAGGCTTGGTGATGTCGTCAACGTTAATGAAAATGAGACCACCAGCACAAGTGTCGTTGCGGCCGGCGCGGCCACCGGAGCCAACAGCAACAGCGTATTTCTTCTCCTCGTTGGTGACAACGTTGTGGGAACGACCCTTGATGCCCACGCTCTCTGTGAGATCGTTGAACCAAGCAGTGAGGTCTGTTGCCGGGTCGAAGGTCTTAGGCTTCTTGGGACTGAGCTTCAGGAGCTTCTTCAGATCGAAGATCTGTACTCCGTGACCCTCACCCTCGGAACCAACGAACAGGTATTCATTCAGGCTCTTCATCTCGTGCCAAATGACAGGTGAGGCTTGAGCCGGGAGGCGACCAAGGTACTCAAGCTGACCTTTCGAGGTGACCTCTGCGAACGCGGTGCCATTGGTTTGACCAATGGCAATGAATTCACGGCCATGATATGTCCATCCCCAGGAACCAGACCCCTCAGCAGCGCCTGGGTTGCCAAGTTCCTCGTGCGTCTTGAAGTCGTACAAGTCCTACAATGGCGTCAATACCCCGCTAACTTGAACCTCATTTGCACAAGCTTACAATGTTCTTGCACTTGTAGGTCTGATCAGCGTCACCCTTGACTGCCTCAACGCGACCGTGCTTGCACTCGATGCGGTTCTTGTTGGCACGCTTCTTGTGGAAGTCCTTCCACTTCTTGCCGTCATAGGCACCAGCAGCACGCTGCTTAGCCCAAGCAGACTGTAGATAAATCAGTAATTGCTAGCTTTACGAAAAGGTAGTGATCCGTACCTCCTTCGCCTCCATCATCTTCGCCATAACCTCGCCAGAGCGGTACTGCTCCTTAGTGAAGCCACCAGCCGATGCCAAAGGCACGGCAGCAAAAGCAGCTGCGAGAGTTGTCCACTTCATCTTTGAGGTTTCGACTGAGAAACGACGGTCGGCTAGTGAAGATGATCCAGGAATCCGGGTGCAAGATCACTCAACTTATATCCTTGTGCTATTGACAGACACCATCCCGGAAGCATCATGTTTCTCAACACACGATTGCGTGCGATGCCCGTTCACCTTGCAACCATGTGTACCTTCCTATCGCAGATTACTGCCGACCCCCAAAAATTGCTACCAAGACTCGTGTAGAAGCATCAACGTTGTCGTTAGTATGCACTGGCGAGCTGGGCACTTCTTGGGGAAGTCTTGGTGGAGCGTGAAAAGTGCTCACTGATTTGCTCCACAGTTAGATCCATTCTTGGCTTGACTGCAACCCGAACATCTTGAAAGCAGCTATAGCTTGAAATCGACAAGCTGCAGTCGTTTACCCTGTGGAGTCACAAGGCTGACCACTAGAACGACATTTGAACAGACCGTCAGCTGCGAAATATGACTACACTTCTTTGGGAAGGTGCCAAGAAGTGTAGGATTGCACTCTCAGCCACCGCAGAAAGATTGCGGAGATGCTCAACATACCTGGCAGCTTGATAGTATTGGGCAGAGACATGTTGCAGCTGCTTCGAACAGAATTCACTGCTAGGGTGGTAGGAGAACTTTGCAAGCATGGTTGTACCACTTAAAGCGCGTCCATACATGATCCCGCCACATGCATTGCAACAGCGGAACACTGTACCAAAGCCTATCTCTTATCTCAGAAGTGGGCCCATGACTCGGTGATTAAGTGCCGGAGCGTAGATCGCGGAGGATTAGACTTGGCATTGAAGACATTAAGCGGTATGTTGTGAGCCGAAAGTCCTCGAATAGGATGGTGATGGAGGTCGTGGATTGTTGACTGGGAATTTGAATTGAGCTTGTGAAGGATCTTCAAGGTAGGAAATAGTGCTTATTCAACGGAAGGCAGAGCAACGTCGATACAAATAGACGCTGAGGCGGAGAGAACAAAGAGCAGGCCAGGACAAAAGATAGACAAGTAACGGGCATTCAGTGTTTATGAGCATTCCTCTCCAACCCTGGTACCGAAATCTGCTATCCTTACGGCAAGGGTGAGCAAGATTGAGGTCAATATATTCTGAATAGTGTCATGTGGTGATTGGGTGGCATCTCTCGAGATGCATGCCAAGGCATGAACTGGTGTTGCACCTGGATGCTGGAACCGCTCAGAGCGCTCAAAAGGACCGACAATATAATCAAGCATCGAATAGCTTCATATTCCAAGACAGGTGTGCAGTGATGTTTGCAACTAAAAAGGTGAAGCTGAAATCGAACACATGTTCGCAGGCACGCCGCAATCCTCGCTGTACTCCACGCCGCACTCCACGCCGCCTCGGCTAGACTTGCCACCTTGCCAGACGCACCCAACCTTACGAGCCTCATCATCAAAGACGACATAAACTGCAGCGCTTCTGCGTCGCACCACGACACACAATGAAGCTTACCGAAGACGATCTATACCGCACATCAACACAATTCCGTCAATGGTCTTTCACTGCTGAGCAACTTGCTGCTCAACGCGCGAAGACGAACCTACAAGCAACCGAGCGCGTTAAGCTCAATGTCGCGCGACAACGCGCCCAGCGCGCCCAAACAGCAGAACACGACAGCACAAGTGGAAACTCAGGCATCGATGGCAGCGGAGCAAACACCCCGAATGCAGTGATGTCAGATAGGGAGGTAGACTGCTTGACGGTTGATGAAGAGATGACCTTTGTGGAAGAATTCTGCGAGCGAACCATGGCGTTAGGTGCACACTGTCATTTCAGTGATGCAGCTGTCGCAACATGTATACAGTTCCTACGTCGGTTCTACCTATACAATTCGCCAATGACCTACCACGCCCAGAACATCAGTCGGACAGCTATGTTCCTTGCTGGCAAATCCGAGAGCGAACACCAGAGCCTGGATGCATTTGCAACAAGCATTTCCTCAGATAAGACGAAAGTTACTCCAGAACAGATATTGGCACCGGAATATCTTATTGTGCAGGCGCTGCGTTTCAATTTCGATGTCAAGCACCCATTTCGAGCACTCAAGGGTGGAATGCTTGACTTGATGAGTATTGCGAATGGGAACTATGAAGGGCCAAATAACAGCGTGCATAAGACGGCAGCCGACTTAAGCATCGCTATACACCAGTTGCCGCGTAAAGCTGGCGATCCGGCCGTAAAGGCGACTTACCAGCAAGTCGAGCAACGTATTATGAAGGAATCATATTCTTTTGTGGCTCAAATATTGAAGAAGACCGCCGCTCTTACAGACGTCTACTTCCTCTATACGCCGTCGCAGATCTGGCTTGCAGCACTACTTTTAGCGGACGAGCCTCTCACACTCTTCTACCTGTCTGTCAAGCTACCCTCCACTTCATCGTTATATGAGAAAGTTATTGCTGCCTTGCGCGACTGTGCCCGTATAATGTCTTCGCACCGTTCATATCGAAAGCTTCAACTTTCGGCAGAAGAGCAAGCAAAATTGGATGCAGAACACAAGGCAGAGGTTAAAAGGCTCATCAGAAAGTTGAAAATGTGTCAAGATCCTGACAAGGTGGATCTGGTCAAGCTTAACCAGGCACAAAAGCGTGATGCTGTGCAAGGTTCGGAGCTGGATGAGAACAAAGCAAAACGGCGTAAGTTGGATCGCGAGAACTTCCAGAAAGATTCAGATGCCTTTTGGGGTCCTGAGTTGCCAACGAGCGGAACAAAGCCTGTGTAGACGGTACCATGGACTTTGACCCGAATGAGCATAGCGTGGCGTTCAATGTTCTGTAAGGTATAGAATCCGGTTTCTTTGTTTTTAGAACGACAGCTTTTGCACAACTCATCCTTGTTTGTCTCGTTATCTAAAACTCTTTTCCCTATCAACGTCTGTTCTTGCTAAAGGTGTTCACTCGAAGAGTTGCGATAGCAGACTATCTTGAGACCTTAGCTCGCAAAACAGCGGTAGATCGTTTCTGGCGAGGAGCAGTGAAATTGCACCAGCGTTCACAAAAATGGCTATCTACACATGAAGTAGAGAGGAACCGCCAATCACCATCACCCTGGACGACTAGTGTTTACCGGGTCCCATACATAAGCTGACTTAGACATGGGTTGCGACAGAACTTGGCCGGACTAGCGTCTATTGAAGCGCTCATCAAGTCATCTTCAGCGCAGCTTCTTTGTGCAAATAAGCACATACCAATCCGGGAATCTCTTGTGGGCGCCGAATCGTAAACGAAAGTGTCTTCTTTGTTGTCGCACGCTGGGTAGCATTCTCTCCATCTCAGTGTTGAGCGTAGCCGGCTGCGAAGCAATCGCGCTCTCTGTTCGACTTCACCATGCGTACAAAACAAAAACTTCTCTCCATAAGTTGCACCTCGATCATATCAATCTATAGTTACACGTTTGTTCAATCAACCACCGCTAAACCTGCGACAACGACCGCCTCTACTTTGTCAGACACGCTTAGCTCTTCACTGCCCCAGCACCATCAGAGATGACGATTAATAAGGGGTTTCTTTACAGTTGCGTAGCTTCTCTTTAAAAGCCATTCTTGTTCTCCACGGTATGAGTGACTAGTTAAGTATGTGCCTCGCGCAGCTCCTTAAGATCTAATCTACCCAGTTCATCAGGTCGTTGTGTGAAAACTCAAGTGGGTTATCTAGGCCCACGTACACACCGCTCCCGCAGACTTATGTATTCTGAGCTCAAAAGTCTCTCTCAGCTTAGTAACGGCAAGCTATCCAACGTCATACAGGGAAGCTTCACAAAAGAAGGCGAGTTGAGGCCACTTGTGAATCAGCTGTAAGATCTTCACCAACAACTTAAAACCCAGCTTCTGCGCTCCCTCTGCAGACAGACTGTGGACTTCGTCAATTTGAAAGCTGAAGATGCAGTCAAGAGGTTGATCAGGATGACTTGTGTAAGCTTGTGCTCACGACCAAGAGCGGCGAAAACGACTGCTCGATTGCACCGTGAAATGGAGTTGATAGCTGCGTTACAAAGCTCCATAACCTTATTTAGCCTCCAGCTAAAGCCATCCCATTTGAGGCCGAAGTGGACCGATAATTTACTCGACTTACAGAGTAAAATGAACAATCACGATGTATACCTTTAAACTCCCACAGATGTCTCAACAGATGTCGACAGACTTAAGGTCAAAATAAAGTCGCACAATGAGCTTTTTCAGCAGCTGAAAGCTATCACGAGTACAGTTTTAGTACTGGAAGGTAAGCTTGACAAGATATTATCAAACTGAGTGGTGCCACGGTATGCATCGAGACTCTTGTGGAACAGCACAAGAAGCTTGAGAGCTTGGCCAAAGAGGTTGGTAAGGTGGCTGGAGGAGGTTGGAGGAGGGTTTTCAAGCTGCCGGTTCGAATATGCAGGGCAACACTAAAAACATGGAGAGTTCCTTAGATGGGTTGAGCCGCCCCCGTTTACAAACTGACGCGTTTGCTGAGAATACCAAAGCTTCAGAGGGCAAGATTGAGCACCAGAACAAGCTCTTAGGGCAACTGAAGAAGGCCTCCTCAAAAATCAAAGATCTTACCCGATGTTTCGGAACAAAGTATTCACGATATTACGTTAGATATTTGTTTCAAGGCTATAATATCGCCAATATTATCAGAATGCTTTGCAAGTGTTCGGGAACCGACAATGAAAGTACCAGGTTGCCCTTTGAACGCGTCAATGTATGCAAAGTTCACATCAAGGGTCTCTAAGTTGTTGTTGGTGATCTATGAATGCAGATAACACCCCATGAAGCCCACACGTCTAAGAGTGCTATCCTATCTGCAAGCATGACATAACTTGAACATTTTCAAGGCTCCCTATCTAGTTCTAAAAAAAGAGTGGCAGACAAAAATCAGGTGCCTTCTGGATCACAAATTATGGACGTCTCGCAGCGACTGAGAGTGTTGAAGGTGTCCAGGTTTCTTTACTGGCCTCCAGGCCTAGCTTTGCTGAAAAGAGGCAGTGTACCAAGACTGTTCTTATGATTCGACCCGAGCATCTTACTCAACATGAATTTCAACTTCCTTGAACACCAATTTTAAATTCTCTTCCTTCATACCTGAGGTATGTATTGCATGAGTGCTTCTAGGCCTTATCATTCCCAGACATCTTCTGCAGCCACCTCTGGCGCACTTCCAGTTCTTTCCTCCGCCACAGCATCGCTACTGAATGAGAATGTGTGTGCCACCAGGCCTACTTCTTCTACCTCAGCTTGCTCCCCTAGTACTGGTGGGCTCTTCTATGCCTTTTCTCCAGCAGTGAACCTGTTGTGCGAAGAGACGGTGGAAGGTTGGATTTCTAGTATCTATGAGGCCGACATTCCCAAATCTGTTGAAGGGCTTGAGATTATGTTAGCTGGGCTTAGTGGTGAGCGTTAAAATATTAAAGCTGATACGAGGCTCAGTCAAGAGGCTGTTAGAGATGTAGATGCTGGAGATGCCATTGGTTGCCAGTCAGTAGAAGTTGAAACTTTGGCTACTTGTAGTGAGGACATGAGGTCATGAATGCATATGGGGTGGCGCTGGATAGACAATTCAAACCATATAGAGACTTATAATCTTCTGTTGCATTGGCGAAAGACCTAGAGGATATGAGGCTTGACGGTGGTTAGATATCTAACTATGATTGACAGCCTGTGATCCATAGAGGCCAACGGGCTGTATGCTATAGAAACGGCTTGAAGATACAACAGCTTTTTGAGAGCTTCTATAGAATCATACAGGTTGCTTGCAGATTCCGATGGCACTGATTTAGTATTCAATGCAATGACTCCATGTCTGCTGTCCTCATTCACTATTTCACTCTGCTCTGTCAAGACAGTCCGCAGGGTTATGAATGCTTATCTTTATATTTTGAGGAAGGGTAACACACTCAAACGGTGGATGGACTACATACCCTTCTTCGTTGCCCGCTCCATCAATAATGGTTCGCATTGTGATAGGGTACCTCACCAACAATCCCCTCATCCACCCCAAAGTCCAATAAACGACCAACATCAAATTCTCCACCAGACCCAAACTATGAGCATAGACAAAATCAACGTGGCTAAACTGTCTCTGTTACTTCTGACTCTATATATCTTCTACCTTCTCACTCCAGGAAGCGAACGAAAATCACCTTCACGATGGACATCCACCACCAAGTACCAGACGAAGTCGTCACGGTGACGGCTTACGAGCTCCCGAATGATGTAGAGGTGTCTGTTGAGAAGAATGAGCCAGCTCGGTTGCCTGTGATAATTTACAACACATTCCGGCTTCCAGGAAAGAATGCCGTAAGGACCCAGGTTAACGAAGGCACGCTCGCCCCTGCTCTTATTTTGTTCTTGGAAACGTGAATTAATACTCCATAGTTCTGGTCGACGAGGAACGCCTCGCGGCCATTCAAAGTGAGGAGAGAGCGAAAGCCAGAGCAGAGTTCGAAGAAAGCATGGAATTCTACCGCGTTGACCCTGAAGAATGGGAGGCCTCTGAGGCGAAATGGCGCAAGTGGGTCGAAAGACGGAGAACGAATAATGTGCCTCTGGACCCAGGTCGCTTTCATAAGCCGACTGCTGAGGCGCGTTGGGAACAGAGTACAACTCAAGAGACTAACCCTGAGGCGCGCTTTAGTAAGGTACTTAAAGCGCAGCACAATAAGTGTGTTGCTTGCGACGCGATACGAATTGTCGAGCATGACCGAAATCTCACAGCTGCTGAGAAGGCCAAACGTCTCGAGAGATTTGCACACACAGTTCCGCGTCTGCAACCATTCCCCTCAACAGGACATCAATATCGTTTTCGAGCAATGGGAAAGCTGTCTGTCGAAGAGTGGGCCAAACTGGTTGGGGAATCGTCTTGGCCTCATCTGGATGAGCAAGAATCAAATTTATCGGATAAACCCAAGCCATCAATATTGAAAGAGCTTGGAAAGGTCCTACCCAAACCGGATATCTTCGAACTCAAACCGGGTTCACTCAATGAGTTCGGTGATCGACGTGAACACTACGACGTTACGAAGCATCTGCTTCAAGACACTAACAATGGGTCAGCGTTCGAACCATATTTTTTGATACGAGCCGAGGTGCTACGTCAAAATGAGCTGATGATAGAGAATTCCATGGGCGCGAACGAAGTCTGGTCGCATCTGAGCGATGCTGAGAAGAAGAGATTTGCCAGGGCTGCAGCGGAAGCATGGGAGTTGGAGCGAGACCTTCTCAGACTAGAGAGTATGGAGAAAACTCTCCAAATCCGAATGGAATGGGCACAGAAAGGGTACAGCATGAGACGGTACAACAAGGATAACGCGAGAGTTGGGAAGGAAAGCCATCTTCGCCTTGAGGGCCACTATATTAGATACAGACAACCTGAGAGTCCTGGAAGATTGTCTGATGAAGACGAAGATGATGAAGATGAAGAGGAAAAGGAGGGGTTTGCAAAGGGTGCTGCTGCCGAGAGTACGACCGACCGAATTGCGCGACCTTTGGATGCACAAAAACAGGACGAACGCACCACACTAGTACATCGACAAGCTGCTGAACTTGCTGTTGAGATGAATCGTTCATCATCACGGTTCGACCTTGACGAGTCACCTGGGCATGCTCTGGAAGAGGTGTCAGCGCAGCCGACTTGTGGACCAAGCAAATTTTTCAACGCCATGCGAAACTTTCATCAACACAACCTCGAGTCTGTACAAGATGATACTAAATCGACATCAACCAATGGCGATCCGTTCAAGTATGATGTCGTGCCACAGGCCCTTCCATCAGTTAGAGAGCCTCCCCCTCTTAGCAACCGAGGCTCAATCAGTAGTGTTTGGAAGGGCAAGGCGAAAAAGGAACCCAAGGTAGCGACATTACAAGAGGCAGAGAGAGTGAGTGTAAAGGATTTCCAGAAGACCGAAAAGAAACTGAAAGGACTGCGAAAACTTTCGATCAGGGCCGGCTCTTCGAGACTAGGATGGCGCTGAAAGCACAAGATGAACATGAGTCGGTTGTTGTCGTCGATTTGACTGTGTTTACTGTACTCATTGAGATCCACACTAGCGACCCGGAACATGATGGCATACTGCAAATTCGGCTTGCTTCCAGCAAGGTTCAGGGGCATTTTGGAACAAATAGTGATACATGCTTGTATTCTAAGCTATACCATACATTATATTGATATGTAACAGCATATCTCGCAAGCTATGGTATTTTGGAAAATCAATCTCGACCTAGAAATGACTTCCGTATCACGCTAATAGTATAATTTTGAACATCCTCCTTATTGTCTTTTTCGCGTTCGCATTCAACTAGAGCAATGGTCCACAGCCACGTTGCAGCTGAAAGCAAGTCAATGAGTCAGATACGGGGTACTACCCATAGTCATAGCGCGACACTAAGAAGGGAGGGATGCATAGACGTGGATTGTGGTCTATCCTTGTTCCTGATCGACAGACCATGTAAAAATCTTGTGGCGTCCTATTTGTGGCTTGAATTTTGTGGGTACGGCGCCGACGGTAAAGGGCGACGCGATTCGTAAATATCGACGTCTTTGAAAGCGAGAGGCGGTAGAAACGCAATAATATCTGCATGAGTTAGTATTTTTAGATGGGTTTTCTTGTGACAAGCAATTTTGGGGCCGATGGACTTAGGTTTTGTCGTGATTGTTTTAGCCTGCCACCAACACTGAAATTCTCAGCAGCACAAAGGGGAACGACATAGCACTCAATGTCTCAGCTTGTGCGACCCCATGTGCATGGATGTGTAAGTCTCCGTGGTTTGCGAAATACTGCGAAGAGCAAGAGGAAGTACAAGTGGTTGTTTGTTTGACCATAATGGCTGAGCATCAAGGCTTTGACAGGTATTCACAAGCGTCTAACCACTATACAATCATCTTTACTGGCCAAACATCGTTCGAGGGTATCGAGCTGTCCTGACACCATGTACATAGCCTGTAAAACTCAAGGATAGCTGGGAATCCATCCCACATCAAACTTTGAATTGAGCATTAACGACTAGGTCCGACTTTACTTGCGCCTTTCAAAGTTGCTGTCGCCGCATTGCATGGACAAAGCTGCTGAGCATGGCGGCCGAACTATGAACCGTCACGTCCGTTCGCTGGGTATTTTTTATTGCTGAAATCTTGTGATGTAGAAACGTTCACAAATACACTGGAAATGTGTGGTCCTGATATTGACGAATGTTGTTCTGTTCAGCGAACATACATTCAGTCTTGAATCTTGCTCGGAAACATTTCCTGCGCAGATATTTGCTGCACAATGATCCAATTCAAGACACAGCCAGCTGTAAGAATATCAGTATCGCATTTTTCCGTACTGCGGAAAGATTCGCGTATTAGGAACATGTAAACGCAATGCGCATACAAGAACCGCTTTTTGGATATGGAAATATTGTATTACGTATGCATGAACTGTGTCGTAGATATCTAGGTACACAGATTATGTTTATACAAGTAACAAGGTAAGTGAAGGTATCAACATAATGTGAAAGAAGGCCAAAGCCAAGCGACGTGGCGCACGCCGGACAAAACATCGAGATGCTTTTCGTGAAGAACATGGAACCGACATGAAAAATACAGGTATGAGAATAATTGCTCAAAATAGGAAATGGTCGTTAGAAGAATAGCAGAACAGTAACCATCAGTATGAAGCGTGCATGATGAAAAAGTACTAGAAAAGGCACCGTGCGATAGAAACAAATTGCCTCCTTCGCCGAACAGTAACAAAGCTCATGGGGTATCGCAACCAGAACTAGCCACCGTGATTGCCTTCGTATATACATGTCGTTTCAATCTGAGTCATCCGCAATATTTGGAAAATAGTAAACGGAGGCCACTCTCTAGTAGCCATGCTGTGTGCTGGGTGGATACTTTGCATCTTCGACGTAATATGCTGCCGGATGAGGTGGAGCAGGGTGGTACTGTGATTGAGTGTATGGCTGCAGAGCCACGGGAGCAGATGCCCTCCTTTGGGGATCGTGCTGCTGGATTGAGGCTGACGGAGGCTGCTGGGTGGAGGTCGCATTTTGTGAGATTGGGATTTGAACATCGAAGTTAGGAGCCGATGGGACTGTGTACTGAGATACAGAAGGTGGCGGGGTCGGCTGAGAATGGTGAGAAGCTGCGTAATGGGGTGCAGTCACCTGTGGTGAATAATGAGACCCTAGAGTCGACTGCTGGTGATCCAAGGAGTAGTGTCGATTGGATTGCGGAAGCTGTGTATATTGTTGAGAGGAGTTTGCTGGTGCGGGATATGACTGGGTTGAGGTTTGTGGCGATGGATAAGGCTGAGGCGAGGGAGGTTGAACATATTGTTGTGTCGGCGGTTGTTGGGCGGGGTATTGGTATGCGTGAGGAGAGGCAGTATGGGGGGCAGCTGATTGAGGTGAAGTGTACTGCTGCGGGCTATGATGGTTTGGTGTATACTGCTGGACATGTCCACTGTGCCAGTACTCTGGCACTTGCAGGTGGGGCGGGCCGTGGGTCTGGATGACTCCATGTGGACTAACTGTCTGTGTCACTGCAGCAATGGCGTGGTGTTGCATGTGGCTGGGTTGGATATGTTGGGGATAGCCTGAAATGAGCGGCATGTCCTTGCTCTCTTCATCCTCCAGACTGACCTTCCAACCGGTGAGAAGTTCTGGCCGCGGCTGTATGTGCTCAAGCCTTGGATCCTGGAATGGCCGCTTGAGCTTACCACTCACAACGTCTTCGAGACTGTAGTATGAAATGACATGGTGGTGAGTGCCCTGGTATTTGACTGAGATTGTCTTCTTCATCAGGCCCCTATCTTTGAATTCGTAGCTGTCGATCAAGGATCCACAAAAGCGTCGCTGCTGCTCTGGGGTAAGACTTTGCGCAAAGTTGGCATAGACTTTGCCTCCAGAGTCACCCTCCCCAGAGAGTGACCCCTCAAATGCGGGGTTCTCGTACTCGTCGTCAGAGTTATTCATGTTGTCACCGGTTTTGGTGACTGAAGATCCAGCGCTCTCTTTCCGCTTGCGCTTTGTACCGCAGGAAGGGTTCAGTGCAGTCTTCTTCTCTTCAGGCTTCAGGGCTCGCACTAATTGCCGATATATCAGGCAGTTATTCATGACTCGACTGGGTGACCAATGTACGGCGTCGGTCCAACGCTTGATACCAGATGCGTTCTCCTCGTAGACAAGTACGGTTCCCGAAGTGAGCATTTCTGCTCGTTCTTTGTCGTGGGGTCGACGGCTGATGTGATTGAGACGCCCTTGGAGAGCTGCCTCTACAATGGTCATAGCATCTTTGGTGGTATCAAGGAACCCTCGCCATGTTGGCTTAAAGGCAGGTTGTGCTTTGACCATGTTTCCTGCCACTTGATGCCTTGGTGGCGGGGGCGTCGCAGTTCCAGTAGAGATGACATGGGATGTTGCAATTGAATGGTGACGGGGCTGTAGCCGTGATGGTGGTTGCAGGTGAGGCGTGAAGTTCGTGTTTGCATACATTGAGGGGTCAAATATACTGGCGTATGTCGGTTGATGTGTGGTGGATTGTTGTGACCAAGCCCAATTGTCACTATAGTTTTCCACCTTTGATACCCCACCAATGGACATATCGTGTCCATACGGTGGCATCGTTAAAGACGATGCTCTGATACCTTGCAACATGAGGAAAAGAGGTGCCGATAAGTTCCAGTGGATGATTCAGTCAAGGTTGGTTGTTGAGACGATTGTTCGTCAATGTTCACTTAGTAATCGTGGTTTCCTGGCGCACCGACGATATTAATGCTTGGAAATGAGACAGTGAAGCAACGAAGAACGTGTAAACGGTTCGATAATCGAAGCCAACAGAAGATGAACTTCTTTATTGTTAGCAATACGGTTCTGGTGCGATTGGTGTTTTAACACTTACGAATTAGGAGCTGGTAAGCTTGACGTGGGGTATGATTAAGTGAACTGCAATTGCTTAACCTCAAGGATCCAACCAACTGAGTTTGAACGGTGAGGAAGTAAGCTGGAGCAAATGTCAGATATCTTATGATTACAATGGATAGACTACTAGAAGTAGTGGGTGGGAAGTGCACGTACCGACAGCTATCAGGGTTAAAAGAGCGGGAGCGGATGTACCACCGGATGGTCAAGGGAATGGGTATGAGGGCTATTTGATGATTGCGTCGGCGAATTGCGAGGCTACCTGATGATCAAAACAGGCGGATCCTTGACGATACAATAAAAGGGGAGAAAATAGTGGCAACGGCGACGGCGGCTTCAATGAGCAGGCATAGTCCTGTAACGATGTGAAAAGACGCTACTCTCAGCCTTGACAGCCTGGGATGGATTGCCCGGAGAAATTCGACGTCTCCTTGTGAGGACGCGAGGTGTATGTGGCAGGTAAAGCGCGAGGGGATCGTGAGGGGATCGTGAGGGGATATGCACGAGATGCGACAGTAGTGAACGAATATTGTACGTAGTAGTGAGATGCTTAAGGGGAGACGCAGCTTTCTCTGCGACTATGACACGCTATGGATGTTGGCGGCTTGGGTGAGCTTTGCCTGCTTTGGCTGGCCGACAGTTGCTGGCGAGAAGTAGCGTAACGATCGCCCCTGCTGAGAGCCCTGCTAGGCCATGAAGAGAGACCTTTGGACATGAGGCGGCATTGCTGGGGACGTTCTCCGCCAGCATCGTCTGCCCGTTTTGGGTTCTGGCCCTTGAGACGATCGACGCAGCTCAGAGACGCTTCCTGTGCACTCCCCACTTTCACAACCGCACCATGCACGGTTAGCTAGTTACCCATGATTTCACGCCGGCCGGCCTTTGACGGCTAAGAAAACAGTGTAAACTTCACGTTCCTGGACGGCGGCCGCAGATGAGACACTCCCCTGAAACCATCCACCTGTGACGCTCTGTATCCAGGAACAGCAATACGTAGCGCAAATCGTGTTGAGTTACAAACGATGGAAGCTGAACTGCTCTGTAGTCGCTGTGTGGCGCCTCATGGCTACTTCCAGGCCCAAGTTCGGATTCGGATGCTGAAGGGCATGATGATGCGGAGAAGGCCAAGCACAGGATGTGCACGGGACAAGGCACTCCTCTGAACAGACGACAAGCATGGCGAGCTGGGATGTGATTTCGCTCCCGGACAAGTGCGGCCTATTCTCAGCGCTATAGGATACGACGGTCAGCGCCGACAGGGCTAACACTCGCGGAGTCGGGACGATGCGCTATGTTTCACCCGCTCGCCTCTACTTCCCAGATTGCTGACAGTCGTCTTTCATGCGGTAGGAACGCCTTCCCCGCGGTTGTCAGCAAACCGAATCCAACAAACTTCCGACCGTCATGCATGTTGCGGGAGTTCAGCGAGCAGCAATGGTTTTGGGCGCTCTGGAACGCTTGTTGATAGTGACTTGGTCAATCTTGGAACAAGAACAGTTCAAAAGATGTTAGCGTGCACGTGCCACTCTGTGGGACCCAAGTTGAGCTCCGTGCAAATCATGCACGTCCCATCACACATCACTGAAAACCAGCAGCTTTCAACACAACGTGACCTGTGAACAGTGTCAACACCGCTGAAATTACACGTTACTGCCCGAGACGCACCAAAATCAGGCGCTGTAATTTAGGTAATTCCCGGCGACAAGCCCATCCTACAGCGGCAGATGCCATTCATACATGATCAGCAGGCCCCGCACGTCTATTCCTCCGTTCTGAATCGGCCCCAGCCTGCCCTGAGAGGCAATTCCAGGCCAATCCACGTAACAGCAGCGTGCATGATGGCTCGGCATATGACAGGTGAATTAGCGGGGGGGCTGTAGGTTGTGACGACAAATGCGACTGGGAAAATTGTGCCTTGGAGCTGCAGCTGCATCATGAAAGCAAGCCTGCTGCACAGGATCAGCTGATTAATCATCCTAGCATCCTTGACCGTTGAGGATCAGGGACCGGGTTCTGAACGACGGCTGGGAGAGTAGAGCCGCCCTCTATCCGACCTTGACTCGATCGTCATCGTCACGATGCAGAATGTATGTGATGGCAGACACTGACAATCGCTCAAGCACCAATACCGTAAACACCAGCGACGATCCGACATGATCTCATCATAAAGCAGCCTAGGGCGGACCTTTGGTTGTGGCTTGGTTGCCAGAAAAACTGGATCGACCGGAAACTTCGTGACTCGCGAGTCGTGCGATGATGTGCTTCAAGGGTTATCCCCGCCGCCACAGACGGCTCCTTATCCTTCTATGGTTGGCAGTGGTTCCCAATATGGCCAACGAGACTACTCGCCTGCCCCTCCGAAGCCAGCGTCAGCTCCTCCTGCTTCCTCGTGGCAGCAGCCGCCTTTAAGCTTGACCACCTCCAATTCACAAATGATTCGCCTGTCCGTCCCAAGTGCAGCGAAAGTCTATGCCAGACATCAAGTAATAAGAAGAAAGTTAGGATGAACGTTGAGATAAACTCCTGTTTGATGCTCGGGAGGCGGAGAGCGTGCCATCGGGCCGGGCGTACTAATATAATCGAGGCTGCAACTCAACCTGGAATTTGCACTCGCCAGCATAACTCTTGCTAGGAGTACCGTTGCTCGCTGGTGCTTAACAAAGCAATTATAGGGTCCGAACAAATATATGTATATGATCTGTGCTCTCAGCTGAGAATTCGTACCTAGATATGAGACTATTGACTGGCAGGTGCCCAACTCGTTTGGGGTAGAGGATCATATTCGACCTTGTTGGCTCTGCTGGCCTGCGTCTCGTTGCGAACAGTAGTTCTCCTTACGCCCTACCCTCATACGTCGATCGGGCATGGCAACATGTACGAAGATAGAAGAATTTCTTAGGGTGTAGTCCTCGTTCGTCACATTTCGTGCATACAATGCTTTTCTAAAAAATTCGAGAACTTTTGAACGAATTGACCATGTGAACAGGTACTTTTGTCAACGCGTTTCGAAACAACTCATGTGGGCCATCACGGACATGATACTCGACACCATCACTCGGTTCCGCTATCACAAGGAACAGTTGTGGCGATGGTGCTAGTACTGCACAAGTCGCGCTATGCAAGGCCACAATCTTTACTTTCACGGCACGACATCATCGAGGTATTGCTGCTGCACGTCAGATGCAGAAATCGCATATGCTACAGTAGCAGCTCTGGTGATTCACGAACGCGGCCCGATTGAGAATGAGTTCAACCGTTTGGCAATAGTAACTGCGACGGTCTCCACTGAATAGTCGCCCAATTCCTTTGGCGGCTTCGAAGTTGTAGAGAAATTGCCCGAACTGGGCCGACGAGCATGCAGTCTCGAGCATCAGGAGATCACAGTCTTGGTAGCTGCTCATTGTTTCTCACGGGCTTTGGCGCTCATCTTCGTTCTGACAGTAAGAGACCCCTCTCAACTGTCGTGCCTAGCGCGATATAACCGTTGAATCAGTCCGACCCTTTCCCCAGTTTCTGTTCCAACTACTTCCCGGATATCCGCGTTGAACAGTGTCAGAGTGCTACTGGTGCAGCGCCGGAACAATCACTCGACCTTGTTTGCACCCTCCAGACCCACATGCAGGCCCTTCCCCATTCAAACACACCCCCTGAGACTATTAACGATACTGTTGATCATCATCGTCATGCAGTCTCGGACGTCGGACGTTACGCCATCGAGATAGCAGGCTGTAATGGCCATGTCCCTCGTGTATCATTTCGCCATCCATCTGACAGGACCGATCATCTTTTAGCATCTTGGGTATTGTGCAAGTTGGTATGTGTTCTTCTAGCCCCTTCATATGAAAATGTTCATATTCAGATTGTGCGCTATCATTTCAGCCTTTTTATCAGGCACCAAACCATGAGTTGAGGCTCGGCTAAGCCTCAGTCAGCCCATTTGTCACTTCCTGGTGGATACACCGGGCCGCACACCTGTAGCTGAAAGCGTAAGTGTGGACGCCACGCGACAGAAGTCTGGGCATGGTTGTCAATGTTACTAACAAACCGTGCAGTGATTCTGTCTGCCAGGGGCTCAATGCCGCTCGGAGAATTTTACAGTAATGTCCAGGAAATAGAGACACTTCCAGTACCTCCGAGCACACCGGCCCGGGAGCATGCATTAACCTGCATAGAGCTCGCAATCAAGTTTTCAAATCGAACAGTTTCACATCATATGACCATGTGGCAATCCCTTTCACGGTTCATGCGTTTCGTATGGATTGCCTTGCTTTTGGACACTTTCTCAAGGCTAGCTACGCCCATCAATACTCACTACAGGCGATGTGACCCACAAACGGTGCTGGTCATACTTTTGACTACGGGCTGGCACACGCTCGTCTCTTCAAACTCTATTGTTCAGCCTTGGTCAAATTGGCGAAAGTTGGTACTCTAGCGCTTAGTGCCAGGACTGATCGTCCAGAATTGCCGTAGATCTCTCTAACACGAGCATAGTCAAATTGAGAGTGTCCTGTCGATCCTGACCACGAACATGGTTCGACGTATATGGACCTGCGTTTACAAGCCCCGTGACTTCGGAAGAAGTGCCTTTACATCACTTTCTGCAGTTGTTCAATGGTCAGCTATGCTGCGCGACTCAGAGATAGTGGTGCACTACATAAGGTGATTAGTGTGCTGCTAGTCAACAGTTTCATTAACCGCATCTATTCCTAGACCAGTCACTCCAGTCGAGAGTGCATTGGGAAGAGTCACGTATAGATAATAGCGGCGGGATCTCCGAGCTCAAGAGTTGTCTGCGTCGTACACTAACTCCGTGATCGTACCACGATCAAACACAAAGACGTTAAGCTGGTGTTACTTCAATGCAAGAAACGCGCAACCATCATTGTTTCACGCCAACGGTTGTTCACTACAGTTAGCAACCTCTTGACAGTGCACTTGAACCTTCCACCTTAATCGAGTGGGGGTTTGCACGTGGTTCGAGCGTTTGATACGAGGCCGACTATCAGCACAAGGCAAGACTTGCGGTTCCACTCGCCGCTTTCGGAGGCAACAGTGATTTGAACATCACACTTTCAAAGAAGCATGTACCTGAACTTCTCTAGCCATGGTCTCCTCCAGTACCACTCTATCAAGCATCCGCCCGTTACTGATCAGCTTGGTGAACTATGCAGGAACGTGGAGCGAAAGGTCAATCCAAATCAGCCAAAAGCTGCTAATATTATGCTCCAGCCAATTTTCGAACCTCGGAGTCACCTGTGGTGAACCGGTTGTCGAACCAAAGTCTCGTCAGCACGAGCAGCTGGGCGTTGCTCGCTGCCAAAACTGGCAGGCTGCTGCAGACTGTCTCAACCGTCGCTCTTGTGCTAAACCTAGTAATGGGCTAACGTTGATAAGCCAGCCTGTTCTGATCTCAGCAACACAGATGTGGACAGGCTCATTATGTCCGGCTCCTTGTGCGCAGCGATTGTGAGGCTGCGATCTGGGCAACGTCTCGCCGTTTCAGTGCTCCGCCACTGAGGACCATAGTGGAAATTACTGCGGGGAATCGGGTTGCGCATGCCAAACTGGGGATTTGAATGAGCAGTCCAGATCGGTTTCTTGCGAGCTTTGTAACAGATGACGACTCCATGACTGGAGCGGATGCGGCGGACAGGACGGACGGAATGCAAACCCACCATCGAAACACAGGGACCTTTCGAGGCTCTCGGGGGTGGCAAAGAACTGAGGTGATGCGCTACAATGCCGTGCTCAAGGTCAAATGTTATCCCACATTTGCACATGGCACACCTCGTAACAGGACAACCTGCACTGTTTGCGGCTCACATTATATGAAGAACCACTTGTTCCGTACCAGTGCCCACAGCGAGAAGGGGTTATTGACTCCGAGAGCTTTCCGTGGGGCATTTCACACCCCCCACCCACTATCATAGATATCTTCAGCTTATCTTGAAGTTGTAAGTAACCCCAGCCGATCGACCTTTTGCCACGGTTCAAGCCAGTGCTTGCCGGGAAGTGAAAGTTTTCCCCGGATCAGTCAAATGGACTAATTCCTGCAAGCAAAACAATGCTCTGCATGCCGTGTCCCCGGTCAAGACTGGACACCTCAGTGGCATCTCATGGTCTTTAGGAAAGAATGCCGGCGTAGTGGAGATACTAAGACATCGACCATCTCAATGGAGGTCAGATCTCAACAAAAAGAGCAATTCAATTTACACAAGTTGCATCATCAATTCTTCTATAGGCGATACAGGTGGTTCCAGTGATTCAACTGTGATCATGTCCATGTGTTTCTGAGCAGACTTCCGTTGAAGTGATAGATTAAAGTTGCACCAAGTGATGACAGCTGTTAGGGGACTGGCCAAACAGAAAATTTTGATGGATGACCACATTTTCCTCGTATTCATCGTAGCTAGCGGTCAGCTGTCCCCTTGTTGCGTTGTAGATGAATCTCAGGATCATTCTTGTCTCTGTTGCGTCTATTACCTTCCATTCACATTCTCTTAGTAGGCACACATGCGAAATATAAACTTCATTTGTCTTTATATTATTTGTCTTTATATCAATTGAAATTGAAATTGTTCTCGGTCCTGACCTAAAAGGCTGTTCATACACTCAGCCCACTTCAGATTTGATGGCAGAACACCTGAGGCAACGTCATGTCATGTTCGTGGCCTTTCGAACATGTACGATCTGAAGACAAGCTCCTGAAATTTGTATAACCAGTTATTTCGACTGGGTCCTCAGATGCAATTGGATCTAGCCAGATTCTTATGGTGCGCTGCAGAAACAATGAACCAGCAGACGAATGCTCATTGACTTCAGATCTAGATAGATAACTAAGCAGCCACCGATATGATGCAACCTCATTACCGACCTATTATCTCCTTAGTACATCTAAGTCTTTCCAAACGTAGGCCTTCGATAAGGTTTCCGCGTGTCGACAAGTATCGTACCATCGCGGGAATACACAGCTATAAGAATAGCACATGTTACATCTTAGCCAAGACATTGATGTTCTTGTGCAATTTCTAGGATTTGCTCACTCACAGAGGGTTGAAGCAAAGTCAGACTGCAAAGAACCCTTGAGGCGACCTCTTTGATGAAGGAGATACGATGAACGGGGAGATGATTCTCTCTTAATGGCCACACAAAAGCACTTTGCTTTACTCTGGAACTCAAATTAGTTGCAAGTCTTTGTATATACGCAAAGTAGTTTACGACACGGTAAAATATATCGCTTAGAGTTCTCAATCCTGCATACGATATGGGAAGAACATCTGGGTGAATAGAAACTGAACATGCACATGGACGAGATGTTTTACAACAACCATATAAAGGACCCCGAAGTTGGAAGCCAAGAGGCCTCACAACTATTTCAAACACATTCGATTTTGACATACATGGGTCCCTTCTTACATCACACAAAAGCACTCGTGACAGTCGCACGGAGTGATCTAAACCTTTGCTCCATCTACGTGAGCTCAAGAATATCCTGGCCACGCATCGTACACATGCCATGTTACTTTTTTGTGACACATAAAGGAATATCAATGCTGTATTGGTTACTAGCTTCATCGCTTGTTGACGTTGGTCGGCTGTGATTTTGCTTCTTCCAGAAATTTTACCCTTAGCTTTAAATCCACAAAATTGTATTACCTCTTTCACAGTAACTCCTTCGTCGAGCCCCTGTTTCTAAGAGCCAATTAAATTAGCTTTTCCTGGATATAGTGTATTTTGTTATCTCAAGGCTATTGTCGGGCTAAATACTTTTGCTTGGTGTGAACACGAACCTAGAAAGCATACCGCAACGAACGACAGCACAAACTCTTGTACTTTCATTGAACACCACCCCTAGACACATCACAGCCTTACTGGATGAGTTAATCATCTCGTCTTATATAGTCTTAGACTCCCATAGACGTTGAATGAAAATCAATCAATCAATCGAACGACAGCACTTGAATGTTTCGGAGAGGGGAACGGCTATTCATCTGTAGTTCTGACTGTTATATGAAGAACCTGTAAATTTCCGAAAGACAGATGCAAGTAAGAGATTGGGAGCATACAAGGAGCTTTGTATCATTATATCCCATTACAATTATTGGTATTTTGTTATCCGCATCATATAGGTACAACCACCCAAAAAGTAAAGTAGCTTTTGATAACAGGAACCGGTCCCTGTTAATCATCTTTTTACCCAGTATTTTGCCCTCGTCGTTCAGTTGTCATTACGCTCAAAAGATCATTTTCAACACAAGCTTACTTTCACTTCTTCAGCCATTCCCAAATCCCCTTCCTCTCCGCCTTTGCGACCACCTTTTCCTCAGCGTTTTCAAGACTCTGCTCCTTCCCCAGCTCAGGGTTCCGAATAACCAGAGAGAAGCCAATCAGGAGGACAGACAGGCAAATGCCAGCGATGCAGAGGAGACGTTGAACATGTCGATATGCGAGTATGACTGCCTCCCTCTCCGGTGTGCCGACCGGATATGTGGATGCAAACAAAAAGGGATCAGCGTATACATCAGCCGCAAGAGCCGAGCTACCAGTCTGACGTAACAGCTCGCCTGGGATGATATGCTGCCACATCGCACCACTGACTGTATTGCCCAATGCAGACCCAATATTGTAAGTTGCAAGATAGATGCCAGTTACGATAGCGACATGTTCATGTTTTGTCGCGGCCTGAATACTGGCCTGTGCTGGGTACGGAAACATACCGCCCGCAATTCCAAGACAGATCTGAGCACCCACAATACCGGAGTGGCTTGCTTTGCCAGTACCACCACGGTAGTGTATTAGTAGGCCAAATGCCACCATAAACAAGCAGGTACCGAAGATGATGAAAGGTTTGAGACGCCGCACCCGGAAGACGATTAACCCAAGAATAAGACCCGTGATGACGGAACTGAAACTGTAAAGTGAGGAAATGCGGATCGCAGATTTGATGGACTCGTTGAATGACACAACAAGCACCGTATACAGAAAGTCGCCTTGCATGGTCCAAGCAAAATTTAGTGTGCACGCAATGCCCAGCGCACCCCAGACTGCGCGGTCAGACAGCAAATGGAATGGGAGCATGGGGTGTGGGGCGCGCCGTTCCCAGATGATGAAGACGGGAATGCAAACTATTCCGATTATGAGTGGGGCAAGGACTTTTGAAGTGGTCCATTGCGATGAGGTGCCGCCTGCAATGGTGAAGGGCTGTGGCTGTCAGTCACTGCAAAGTAGTAGGTTCGAAGGTAAGCACTCACAGTTAGAATGCATCCAAACACTGCAATCAAGAGGATAATACCGGGGACATCGAGCTGCCAGAACAGTGCTGATACCAGGCGCTTACCGCCGTGTAGTTGGTACGGACTCTTATAATTGTCAAGTGCCCCGGCCTTCCTTGCCTTGTAAGAGGACCACATAAGAGATCCTACAAGTGGTATTGTGCAAACTGTGTAGATGATGGCCCACATGCCCACTCCCCACCGCCATGTGGTACTGTTTAACACAGCTTGGCCAATGTCGCCGCCGACCCAAGTATTGATCTAGTAATTGTCAGTGGCATACATAGCTTCAAAGGAGACATGCTTGCCAGGAATGGAATAGCCGGTATGTATGAGAAGAACAGACGAGACCGAAGGGACGTGACGTCTGCAATGATGATCTCGATAAGCACGATCATGGTTGTGTAGCCAATCTATATAATGTTAGTATGCCATTTAAGCTCTAACTATGAAATGGGTTTGTACTTGATAAAACACGGCTCCTGCAGAGAATGATTCTACGTTGTCACTGACGGCTTCAATGACCGTTCCTGTCATAGTCAGTATAACTTCAAAAATTCCACCGAATTGAACACAAACTAGCGTACCGAGCACATAGAAGAAGATAGACACCAATATGACCTCGACTCGACCGAAGACATCAGCTAAGATCTGGTTAATACAGATCTGCTATCGGTCTTAAAATCGACGAGCATACCTATTTTCGCGGCTGTTGGCTGAAACTCGAGTCAGTATCTCATCCACTGTACTCTGAGACTGTTCAAACGCACCTGAGCAGCCGCGGCAATCACACTTCGCAATACCCCTAAATCTCAGGTCAACAGGAGACACTCAGATGCTCCTTTTAGCGGACTGACCAATCGTAGCAAGTGTAGAGTGCGTCTGGAAGCCAGCTGTTGCGTATGGCTGGTAAGTACCTCGCAGAGTGCCGTCCAAACCATAGGCGTAAGCAACAATGAACAGCCCGAAGAAAATGAAGCAACGGTTAACGAGTGACGTGTGAGCGTTTAGAGCTTCGATTCGAGCGACACCAGGTGACTTTTCACCCATCAAAGGTGCAATCTTGTCAATTTGCGTGACGTCCTTGCTGTCGTTCTTCATCTTTTTCATGTGGTCATCGTTAGAAGAGGCGTCCATCTTGACTGCAAGACTGACAATATGTTTGTCAGTCAATGGGGTCGCAAAGCGGGTGAGATATCGTAAGGCTGCGCGCAAAGCAAGATGGTGAAGCAAGGTACGTATTCATATGGTGAAGGTGAAGCGAGCAATCTCCTGATGTGGATCTTTCTCGCTGGTTGCTCTTGCTTAGACAACTCACAACACGAGGCGATCTGTACAATCACTGGATGACAACACATGATAATTCCCCAGAAGTGGGGCATTTGGGGAGCGTTCCATCGAAGTGGTCGGAGCAGGGTTCTGATTGATAAGATTAGATGCAAATTTGCGCTTGGCATTCACCTTCTCGCTAAGGCTTTCTGCTTCTAGGTTGTTCTCCTTCTAAGCGAATGCTTGTTGGGTAGAATTCAGCCTATTGACGGAGTTGCCGGTTGGTGTTAAACGTCGGTGCACCTCAGTTTACAAATCACGAAAGAAAGGACTGAGATTGAAGAACACATGCAAGACACGCATCGAAGATATAACTGTTTTGGATTTATTGGAGAAATTTGACCGACAAAGCAATCCGGAACGCCGACCATGCATGCATTCGTGACCAAGCTGGTACCATTCAAAGCTACCACTTCCACATTGAGCAACAACAAAAATATATGCGAGATAATGAGCCTACTCATATTCCGATCGTACCTTCTTCGCCCTCCTTTTGTTCGCTTTGAAGTGCTTCTTGCTGTTCATCTTTAAATCTGCTGGATCAACATCGTGGTTGAGTGCGGCCATCTGTTTCAGCTTCCTACCACTCAGCTCCTTGCCCTGCTCAGTGTATTTGTAGTTGAATGGCTTGTTGATATGTGCCATACCCTGTCCAGGACCGAAAAACTTCTTGTCCATGCGTTGCGATTTTTCGCCCGTTTTGGGTGCTAGACCAAACTCATCAGTCTCCATCAGTGAATCGTCATGAGCGGCTTCAGCGATGCGTGCAAGACGTGCACGGCGTTTCTCAGGCAGATGTGCAGCATCATATAACTCGCGGTTGAAGTACTTGGGGTCAATAGGTGGATCTCTGGGAGGTGGGTGACAGAACAGCAGCTTGCCCTTTACGTAGTCCTTCAGAATGTAACGTGCTGCTCGTGACTCGTCAGGCTGACCGAGGCCCTGTGTTTGGAAGCCGCGTGCAATAGCGTAAGCACGCAACACCTCGTCCGATGTGGGAACTCCAGTACCACCTTCTTCGATGGGGCGAACCTCTATCTTCATGCCGTAGATTGCCTCGAGGAAGGGTTGAGGGATACGTTGAGCAACGAGGCCACCAGGTCCGGTGTATTCTCGCAACTGATCAATGGGAAGCACACCAGCGCAAACAAGCTCAGCCTTGGTGGCTGCGAAACTAGGGAACACGAGACCAGGACAATCACAGAGGACAACCTTGTCGCTGAGGTGAATGGTTTGGAAATGCTTCGTCTTTCCGGGGGTGGCCGAGACGGATACTTTCTTCGCGCCGATAAGAGCGTTGATGGTAGACGATTTACCAACGTTGGGGTAACCGACCAGACCAATAGAGGTCTTGCGAAGTTGGCCGTCAGGTCCAGTATCGATCTCTGGGGCATGTGCAAGGAACAGCGCCTCCAATTCATCAGTGGTTAATATTCGAGTTCGCTCGTCGCCATCTGCCAATTGTATGCCCTCACCAGGAGTATCACCGGTTTCTTCATCGACCCACTTCTCTTTCTCCTCTTGCTTGTCTTGTAGGTTGATTTTCTTTGCTTCCTTTGCGAGGTCATCCTCCTCAGATTCGGTGTCTTCTTCCGTATCCTCTTCCGAATGCTCATTCGACTCAGCAGCCTCTTCAGCAAGTTCCCTTGCCTCGTTCATCTCTTTGGCTAGCTCTGCTGAGAAGAATTTGTAGTTGACGCCATTCTCCTCGAAATAGTCGGCCCAGGCTGTTCGCTGCTCTAGCGTCATCATGTCCGCCTTATTAATTAACAACAAGTTGTTCTTCTTGGGGTCAACCTCCTTGACATATACTTCCAAATCCTCTGATCTGAACAGCAGCGGGTTTCGCGCGTCCACAATCTGGACAACTAAATCTGACCTCTCTATGACTCGCCACAGCTGTCTCCAAACCTCAAGGTTACGCTCAAAGGGCGTAGTGAGTAAATCATTGTTCTCTGTGAGTTCAGCCAGACCTCGCCTCCATTGAAGCATAGCTTCCTTCTCGCGCGTATCCAATTGTTGTGGTGTTGTGTTTGAGTCCCACTTCGGTCGCCTCGGTACTGTCAGCTTATGCCTATTCTCCTTTTGTTTCCTGACGACGTTGCGCTCCTCAGACGCAGACAACAAATATGGGTTCTTTTGGTCCTTGTGGATGATCTTAACGTTGTTCATCTTCTCTGCGGTAAAGTCGGTGCCGGCAAGTTCTGCAGTCTCCAAAAATTCGTCAAGGTCGCCCTGCTCGGTGACGGAGCGCATTTTCACCCATGAAGCCTCCTTTTTCTCGTTGGTGATATACTGAACAGTGTTAATAAATGACCGCATGAGTTCGACCGCCCCTTTCAGTACTCACCCTCTCACCGTTCTGGCCTGTCCGCTCGATACCGCCTTGAAAGTTGCCCCGGCGCATGTCTGCACCCTTTCCCTTTCCAAACCTATCATTCATCAGGCTGTTTCCCAGCCCGACGGCCTTCTTGGACTTTGCCAGCACCATCTTTGCGATTGTGCGTAGATATTTTTCTGGTGATGTCGAGAATTGGTGTGCCCTTGGGCTGTGAGGGGTGGATAGAGTTGCTGAAATTTGCCCCGCGATGTCATTCACGGCCCCACTTTATTTTTGCAGCCCACCAAAGGGTCCTTTGTAAGCGCGTTCCTTCAACTTCGACGTTCCGCCACTGGTTTCTCTGTCGACTTTTCCAAGATCACAGCAAAAATAGCTCAAAATGCCTCGCCGCAAGTTCATGTAGGCAACTTGTGAATTCACATTTGAATACCCAGCTAACCCGCATATAGCGACAAGAAGACAGCGATCAATTACCGCCTTGTCCACCGCGCCCAAAATGACCCTCGAATCCACGATGAAGATGCCCCACAAATGGTCTTCACTGAGACCGTCGCAGCGAATGCGTCTAGCAGCGATGAGCCTGCCGGGAGCTCACGTGCTTCTCAATATTCTTCAGCCACCGGGAGGAGCAAGATCAAGTCAAGAGGAGATCTAGAGAGCGAGTACGGGTCTCGAGTACGAGATAATGAGGGAGAAGCGGCCAACTACGGTATCTTCTACGACGACTCCAAGTACGACTATATGCAGCATATGCGTGACTTGAACTCTGGTGGCGGTGATGCCTACTTCATCGAAGCGAAGGAAGACAAAAAGAAAGGCAAAGACAAGTTTGATCTGGCGGACGCACTGAAGAATGCTTCCTTAGATGACAGGCAGAGCGATGCTGGCTACAGCATGAATAGTAGCGTCAGCAATGTCAGCGATGTTTTCGGCGAAGATATGGCACCCTCCGAGTTTGTGCGCAAGACCACGTACCAGGACCAGCAAAATATCCCGGATGCACTCGCCGGCTTCCAACCGGACATGGACCCGCGGCTGCGAGAAGTCCTTGAGGCGCTTGACGACGAAGCCTACGTTGATGATGATGAAGACATCTTCAACTCCCTTCAAGAAGACGGGTTCGAGCTCAACCAGCGTGAGTTTGAAGCCGCTGGCGCCTTCGACGCAGACCGTGATACTCTGGATCGCTTCCTCGACGAAGACGACGAAGGCTGGGAATCGGACGACACTGTCAAAGCTTCCTCGCCTTCACAAAAGCCCAAACCTACTGTACCTCTCCAGCCAGGTGAGCTCCCTGCGCCAGATGAAGCACCGCCGCTAGCGGATGCAGGCGACATGGCCTACATGGAGGAGTTTAAGAAGTTTAAAGATGATGTCAAGGCCAATAAAGTACCCAAGCCCGTTGCACCGTCAGATATGCAATCCTCCATCATGACGGGCGCATCAGCGCTCACTGCTGGCGGAAGACGCAAGAAACGTAAGGGTGCTATGACGAGCACATCCGGCTACTCCATGTCTTCGTCTGCGCTGCACCGTACAGAAGGCCTCACGCTCCTTGATCAACGTTATGATAAGATTGAAGAGGAGTATGCCGACGATGACTACTTCCCTGACGATGCTTCTATGGTATCGGGCATGTCAAAAATGTCTGGTCTGTCAAAGATGAGTGGCATGACCGGCATGAGTCAGTGGAGTAGCAGTGAAGCACCTCCCCTCCGGTCTGACTTTGACAATATCATGGATGATTTTTTGGGTAATCACATGACTGTCGGTAAAGCCGGGCGACACGTAAGGAAGGGCAAGGTCGCTACCGGTATGGAGCAGTTAGATGAGGTTAGGCAGGGTTTGGGTAAAGCCAGGATGAGTGACAGGACACAGAAGAGATATGGTGCTCAGAAAGCTCAGTTTATCTAAGAGGAGGGGATTTTGTTGCATTTCAGGGGCGTTTGGGAGAATCTAAAAGTCATGCATCATGGAAGGTTACTTTGGCAGAACCAATATATACCCATGTCGAAGAGTCAGTAGAGTTATGAATGAATGATCTCACGTTATATTCTAATATTGCGCTTCGACTAGTGACATGCAATGTGTTTAGTTTTTTATTGCTAGGTCCTCTGTCCTAAGCTTTCCCAAGCCTATCATCTTTCGTTCGGCGCCTAAGGCTCAAAGCTTAACTCAGACCCACCAATATGAGTACTGTGCTCCATCTGTGTCGTAATGGAGCCTTCTGCGTATCTGTAGTCGCCCTGGGTATTCTGATCTCTACAGGTCGCCCTCTTCTAGCACGACTTGAGCCCGTGAGAACCTGTCAGACCACAGCCCTCATCAATCATCGAAGCATATGCTCATCATATCATCAAGCAGGCAGTACCGCCCCCAAAAAGGCCTCTAGCCCCCTCTCAAACAACTCATTACTCACCCCAATCCCACCGGGATGTTCCACCGGCGCCAACGGATTCTTGATCACATACTCGACATACAGATTCGCCCAGATCTGGTACAAATACTGCCTAAGATTCGGCACTTTCGTGTCCGTCAACATGACAAACTTCATACGTGTGGGTGTCTCGTAGTAATGCAGTTTGTACTCGCCAGTCCGGTAGGACAGGAAGGTATCGTCTGAGCCGCCCAGCTTGGTGACCATATTGCGTAAAGAGAATACAAGCCCAAATATTAGCTTCTCGTCGTCAGCGTGCGAGAGCCCTTTATTTGTGGGAGGTGCGCCGGCGACGTCATTTTGGGTGGAAGATGTAAGAGATGCGCTGGAGGTGGGGCGTGTGGACTTGGTGGTTGTCGAGGTGCCAGAGGAGGATATGGGACGAGGAGTCCAGCGGCGACTGTATATGCATTCCGCTTTATCCAAAGTTAGTATTATTGTCACATTGTATTACAGGGAGACTTACTATGCCGGTCGAATATATAAAAGCTGTAGAGGACCATGATGGGTGGAACGTTGCGCGAGCAACAAGTGGCCGACGTTGAGTGAAGGTTCAAGCACGTGCGCTGATCGAGGGGTAGCTCAGGGATGCAACCCTATCAGAACGTCGTGTTGATGACTATCAAACTGTATACGAAGTGCGTTCATAGTATTCACGGTGCCATATTGAGTATACCTAGTGGAAGCTCAAGTGAAAGCGTCGACGAATCAGGAACAGTTTTGCCATTGCAGCAGGCGGTGATGTCGTTCGGTCCTCTGGAGATAACGTTCGCCAAGCAGCGGGATGACTGCGAGGGCTCGCGAAGAACGGAAAAACGGTCATCGGTGAATGATGAGAGCCTGAGGCTGAAAGGATTTTTGGAAGCTTCCCCTCTCATTCCCCTCTCTGTCATTCTGCATTGTGTAATACCTGTTTGTCGGCGCATATCAGTCAGTCAGTGCTCAGATTGATGATAGCCTTTACAACGCAAGCTAGCAACCTAGCTTTCCCCATATTATTACTCGTCTAGTCTTGTATCCCTCTACTCCGCCCTTATTACTCCGACCTATAGCACCTATGTCGCATCCGCCTGAGCACCCCGCAGACAAGATATCCACACAGCTCACACCCGCCGGAGATAGCACTGGCAGCACCCCTCCTCGTCCTGAGTTCTACACCTCACGCCCCACGCTTGACGTCCCTGCCACCCTCGACGACGCTCGTCCAGCGCCCCTCAAGTATATGTGCGTCGTCCGCCTATAGCTCCTACGTCAATGCTACCCCGCGGAGGTGCTGACAGATGGCCAGGTCAACGCCCACATACCAGAGCCCGCTTCGACATCACCGCCGAGCCGCATCAAGCACCAGACGTGTAAAGGTACTCCATATCTCTACCTACTTGGTTGTGCCGTCTAACAGTGCAGGAAACCCTCAATGCGCGCTCAGAGTACAGCAACAGCGAAGATGACGGTACCGCTCAGCACCGTATCAACCAGTACTTGATCAAGCAAGAAATTGGACGCGGCTCTTTTGGTGCAGTTCACCTTGCTGTGGATCAGTATGGCCAAGAATATGCCGTCAAGGAATTCTCCAAGTCGCGGCTGCGGAAACGTGCCCAATCGAACCTCCTCCGTCGACCCAGTAATCGAAGACGTGCGTTGCCTGCCGGTATAGGCTTTAATTCACCGTTACACCGACATTCTTCTACTGAAGGAGAAAACAATGCCTTTGAATTGATCAAAGAGGAAATCGCTATCATGAAGAAGCTCAACCACCCGAACTTAGTGTCACTAATTGAAGTACTCGACGACCCAGAGGAAGACTCATTGTACATGGTCATGGAGATGTGTAAGAAGGGTGTGGTGATGCAAGTCGGCCTTGAGGAGCGTGCAGACCCATACAGTGAAGAACAGTGCCGCTGTTGGCTGCGAGACATGATCCTAGGCCTCGAGTATCGTATGTGGCGCGTCCGCAGGCTTCTTTAGAGTTGCAGCTAACTCATAATGTAGTCCATGCGCAGGGCATTATCCATCGCGATATCAAACCAGACAACTGCCTGGTTACAGAGGACGATGTACTTAAGATCGTCGATTTCGGTGTGTCGGAAATGTTCGATAAGGATGGTGAGATGAAGACGGCCAAGTCTGCTGGATCACCAGCTTTTATGCCGCCAGAGCTCTGCGTTGCTAAGCACGGTCACGTTTCTGGAAGAGCTGCAGACATTTGGTCCATGGGCTGCACATTGTACTGTCTCTTGTTTGGCCGGATACCATTTGAGAAGCATGGTATGATTGAACTATACCAGGCGATACGAATGGATCAGATCGAATTCGACACTCCGTGCAACGACGAGCTCAAAGACCTCCTTCACCGACTTTTGGAAAAAGATCCAAAGAAGCGGATAAATATTGAGCAGCTTCGAGTATGTAGCCACAGCTCTCTTCAGGAGATTTCACTGACATTGCGTAGGAACACCCCTGGGTCACACGGCAAGGCGCTGACCCTTTACTTCCTAAGTCCGAAAACGTCGCTATTATAATTGAACCGCCAACTGATGAAGAAGTCAATGCTGCCATTACCGGGAACATGGGCCATCTTGTAACAGTGGTAAGCTTCCAGTTTGATTCAGATGGTTGACAGAAATACTGATAACATGTAGGTCCAAGCTGTGAAGCGCTTCAAGCAATTACTTTTCAGACGTAGACCCGAACGCCTAGAAGGGATACTCGGTAGTGCCTCAAGAATCGTACAGCCCCCATTATCAATGAGGCCTTCAGCATTACGGAAGTCAAAATCACAAGAGACCGATAATCGACGGCCTTTGGAAGGAGTGCTCACTGCAGAAGGGATACACCGGGATATTAACACCGATAATCATGGCCGTAAGTACTGTATAGCATATGTTATCTTTTGCTAATGGGACAGCAGGCTTCCACGAAGAAACGCTCGCTACGCAGTCTACGCCAAAACGCTCAACCATCACCAGGGCAAACGCTCCCAAATCCTTGAGTCCTACTGATGCCAACGTGATCCATGACAACATGTCTCACCGACCTTCAGTAACGCCATCTGCCTCCACTCCTAATACACTGGCGTCAGGGCCCTCAACACCCATTGGCAAAGGCCATGCTCACGACCCACTCGAAGACACATTATTTCTCAACATCGGCACTGGAGAAGACACTGCCGCCCCAGACGCTTTCTTTGTCTCTGAATCACCCTCTAATGTGGACATTAATGTTTACGAAGTAGCATACGAAGAGGAAGTCCAACGCATCATCGCCCAACGCAAAGACCAACATCGCCGCCCTACACTCTACCTTACACGGCGTGTCGAGGACATTAAGCGCATCCGTGACAGCGATTGTGTGTTCGACGACGGCAAAGATTTTGGCCGCGGCCTGAAGGGCGGGTTCAAGGACTTTGTAAAGAAGACAAAGGAGGACATAGAGGCAAGAGGTGAGCTACAGAAGCTACAGGAAGGCAAGGAAGGTAAGCTGGGCCGGACAATGCGCAATGTGCGTGAGGCTAAGCGACTTGTCGAAGAGGCGAGGGAGCGCGTTAAGATTGAGGATCGTGAAAGGGAGCGCAGGAGAAGTAGGAGTTCGACACCTGTGCAGAGAAATAATAGTTCGGGGAGCATTACTGCGAGAATAAGTAGAAGTGGTACACCAGTTGGCGGGGGTGCATGAGCAGTGGGTGCTGATCAACGGCAGTCATGCTGCGGTCAATCAATTGCATGAAAAACATGGAGTCATAGGAATGGCGTTATTATAGGGCTATGGGATGATGGACGTGCATGAACGGAGCGGGCTTGATTTCAAGTATCGTATGCGCAGTCCGGAGTGCGTTTGCAGCAAGCACACTACTACTACACTTCTATTGCCAATCAGCTCGATTTTGTGGTAACGCGCGAGAGCTCATTAGTAAGCCGTAAGTGAAGGAGACCAAGAAATAAATGATTTCCAGATTTCCAGGTGCCTCAGTATTCCTCCAACGTCGACAGAGGTCAGTGACGCCCTTACTCGCAAAAACTGATCAAAATGCTGGAACGATTAGAGGCGATGGATGAAATCAAGTCAAGTCAAGCAGAGCTCATCTCTTTAGCAGCCTCATTCGAGCTGACATGACCTTCTCAAGGCATAGAATGAGTCGCATATGCGCGCACCGTGACCAAACTACGAACAAGGTCCCCCCTTGCGACACTAGCCTCCTCATCTAGCGAAAAATTGAATCATACTCAGATTCGAATTGCAAGGTACGCGACTTTCGTTTGACGGGTTAAGCCGCGTCATGTGTCCGCGCGGCCTCAATTACTGGCTGATCCAGTAACGCCAACCGACGCGCCGTTCTCGTGCCACCATGGGCAATATTTGCTGCAGGGCACGATTCGAGAGAGATTGGCGCTTCGCGTGCAGTTGCATGTGTTGCGCGCATGGCGGGAGCTAGAAGTGTAGTGTGACATTGGGGGATGTGAAAAGGATGAATTGATTATTTAGTGGGGTTTGGGAAGAATACAGGATGTACATTTCTAGTGGAGGGTAATGGAGGCGGTGGGTGGGAGAGAACATGAGCCATACTCGAAGACCTGTAGTAGGTGGCGTTGGATCCTGTGAAGCCTGCGGTGTCCATTGGCGTCAGCCATAGGATCTTGGCGACGTCTGTGCACAGGACTTGGAGGCCAACTTCATCGTTGGGAGTTATAGACATAGCGCTGTGCAGTGCACGTAGTAGGAGTTTTGGCGTATCACTTGTTGGCAACATGTGAAGTTTATATTCCCGACGAATGTCTGAAAGTCGATGAAGGTGTGTGCGTGTGTGTGTTTGAATATGTTTGTAGCGCCAAGTGAATGTGATAGGATCAGACTCATATGCACAGTTTTTTTTTTGTAAGTCGAAAATGTGTAAGTTGTGGAGGTACTACTTCAGTGCGCGCAGATGACGGGCCGTCGTCGGTATCGAAAGCACTGGCCACAAATCGTCGTGGAGAGGCACTTCCTGTAGCGATCGAGGATGTGTTAATGTCTGAAGTTTGGTGTCGAGCTCTGCTGCTTGTTCGTAGTTGCAACTGGGTTTGTTCCTGCGACACGTCTTGGTGGTTGTGCGACCGCGTAGCTGATCGGTGAACGATCTTCAACCTGCATGATCGGATGAAAATTTCTGTGCACTTGCCTAGAACATGATGTGCGTCTGTGGAGGTATTCTGAAAACTAATGGAGGTGTCGCGTGTACGTATAGGACGTTAAGGAAGTGAACACTCCATTAGTTGGAGATGGAGGCCCACCACTCAATAAACGTGCAATGTTGCGCACTCGCTATGCACGATTTTTTTTAATGGCAGCGGATGGTGTCTGTGACCCAATACCTACCTCATTAAAGGACGAGACCATTGTTGTATGACTGTGTCATTCACTGCAGACTCTAGTAGCTGACGCCAACAGGCGGAACACGAAACTGTTGAGAGGGAGTGCAGGGTCGATAGTGGGCGTTATGTGGTTATAGGTTGCTCGACAGATATTGTCCCTTACCGTGAAGTGAGGCGTTCGAGAGCTTGGTCTGACTCCAGCCAGACTTTTCTGGAAACAAGTCCGAAGTTTTCTGGATACAGCCTTCCCGAGATCGAAATCCTACGTTGACTGTCAGTACAACGGAGCACCCAAATCCACATCGCGGGTATGGCTGGAGGTAGTCTCTGCCCCGAGTGATGTAGTTACACGTACGTTCTCGTTTGGCAAGAACGAAACTCGTACAAAAGCAACGTTGAACGGCCGCCAGCGGGAGCTAGCATGACACCTGTAGTCTACGCTTCGTGGAAGCAAGTATCCGGCCGATGTCGGTCATCGAATGTAGAAAGCCACACGGAAACGCTGTGATATGTAAAGCAAACCTGAAGATCACAGTGATTTGAAGTCTTGCCATTGGTAGGCAAATGTCCGATCATGTTCGACAGCATATTCCGGGTGATACGACGTCTGTACTCGAACTCGATTCGTGCGTGTAACGCGGCTGAACTGAGATGAGAGACAAGAGAGCCACAAGGCTGAGATGAAGAACCCCCAGTGGTGGTGTGTGAGCTTGACATTTGGATCCAGGCGAATCAGAACGTTTGTCAGATACAAATGTTGAGCGCCTCCGAGTCATAGATCTGCGTGCAGTCCGCTGCCATATCGACAATGAGGAACATGCAATTCATCCGTACAACGGGTTCAGTCGATACTATGGTGGTTGACCATCTGCAGAGTTCTAGCCAAGCACCATTGAGACATGACCGACACAGTACCTGCGTCGATGACTGACTTTTTTTTTCTTTTTTTTTTTTTCGTTTGTCGTTACCCTGCAATTATCCATGAATCGTGTATGTCATCTTCCAAGGCTTTCAAGGGCAGACTTGTGCATACCCTGACGCAGGTGCGGTTGCTTGGGTGATGACTAACGCATGTGATGATGCCGTGTAAAGTAGTGACGTAGCATCCATTGAGAATGCGAGAGATCATTATCCGTTGGGGGGGGGGGGGGGGGCTTCGAAAGCGACCCGTGTACCAGATGAAGGTAGAATCCACGTGATGTTTGCCAGATAGATAGTCCCGTTCCCCCAATAGAGCGTAGAGCGGGGCAGTTGCAGTCGCAGGCGCAGCCGCATATTGACGTATGAATGACCCCAGCCGGTAGTTTTGACCGTGTGTTCGCTAGCTTTCCCACACATGATGCTCGGAATTTCCATGTTTCAGCATCTTTCGTTTTCAGGGCCCTGCCAGCGTTTACACGCAGCAATGCTCGTTGCAAGAAGTTGTAATAAATGCAACTGTTGCACGCAGCGCCTTGTCAAGTGCAACCACACGTGCTGTGGAACCGGGCTGCATTCCTTGGTCACCGAGTGGTTGAGGGAAGATCATCACCGTCATGAGTGGTTTGATGTGTATGTCGGTCGCTGCACGTCGAGCTCAATCCGTCCTAAAGGCACCGCAGCGAGGACCTCTGGTGTAACGCATATCGATCAATGGTTCATCGCGGCTTTTCGGAGGTTTGCAGCCGGGAAAGGGGCGCCGTTGAGCATCCACAATGGCTTGTCAATCAGGGACGAACGCTGTGTGAACAGCGAGCTGGTCCGCGATCAACTGTGGACCGGGAGGGGTGGTTGAGGATAGCTGCAGAGGCTCTGCAGACGACAGGCACAGCAGGGAGGCCCATGCACCTGCCAGGACCAGGGCAGGCATGGTGGAGCTGGTCAGCTGTCTGAAATGTGGATGCGGGAAATTCAGATGTGTGGCCACAGAAATTATGACAAGACGAGAAACGAGGCGGGCCGCGTTGATTGACGGCCTGTCGTGCAAATAAACGTATGCTGTGATTGCTCGGTCGTGCTTTTGCATGTTGCATAAAAAGGCCTATGGCCGACGACGCTCATACGTCCGCTGCGTTAGATTTGATGTTGATGACCCGCAATGCAGGTGCCTGAGGCTTCCTAGGCCGAATTGCACAGCTCAACTGCAGGCATCATCAGGACACGCCGTCTCTGATGCAGCCTATGCAGCCTGCGCAGAGGGAATTGAAGACGCTGACTCACCGGCGAGGCGACTCACCGACGAGACAGGAGTGCACTGGCAGGAGTGCACTGTGCAGACGACATCTGGTGACTCTCGTGTTGGCTCTGCTAAGTTCGTGTAGTGGAGCGCTCAGGCCATGGTTCAACATCCCCCTTGAATGCTGGTTTCCGCGTGATGATGGATTTGGCATCGAGTGCTAAACAAAGACGTGAGCGTCACCACCATCCTCACTAGAATGCCTGTTAGGCGACCGAGTTGCTGTCACCCAACAACTGCAGGGCACACAAAGAAGTGGCAGGTATTATTGGAGAGCAGTTCCCGGTCAGCCACGCGCCCAAGCGAGTGCTATGGGTCCAAGCAAGTGGGTTTTGGGCTGGTTATTTCAGGTGGCGTGCTTGAGGGAGGAGAATCTGAGCGCTCACGTGCAGGCGGTGTATGTAATGCAACTCCTGAGCTTTTCAACCATCGTTGTGCTCTATTGCACAGCCGTGCTGGAGTTGAGGAAGATCGCAGCTTAAAATTAGACGCCGCAGACAGCAGCGCTGCTGGAAGCACACAGCTAGCCCTACACAGACGCAGCTCCTGCCAACCATTTGCTCGTTTAAACGGCGTAAAGCAGCACGGCAGTAGACGATGACAAACAGAGCTCGCACGCTGCCGTGTGCACGCGCTACGTCCTGAGAAGCCGCGCTCCGGTGACGTCTGTTTCAAGAAACAGCGATCTGCTGCTCCTGCTTAAGCCAGCCTCGTGGATCTTCTGTAAATGCTCGGCTGCCTTCCCGTTCTGCGCTGCATGTCTATCGATTCAGACGCCCAATTCCAGACGTCTTCACACCACAGTTGCCACGCGCTGTTGCTGAGCCCAGGCCCGGTCTTGCTGGTGGTTGAGAAGCTGACCATTCCCTAACGCGAGCGGCCTTCATGTCACGAGCTCCTCTTCAGCTTTAGCGCCCTCGTCTGTGCCTACAAGCCCCAAGCCCGCCCCGCTCCATCTACGTCGACCCTCAACTCAACCCGCATTCCCTTCATTTTGCAACTCAATCTCGACGTCAATTCCTAACCCCTTCACCTTCATCTCCCCACACTCTCCTGCCGCATCGCTGCCTTGCAAGCAGTTCACGTGGTCCGCTAGCGATTCACCAAGCCACACTTAGCACCTGCCACTTCGCCAACCGCGAGGGTCAACCACACACACGGGGCACTCTCAACCTCAACTGCACCCTGCGCCTACACAACCGGCTCGCCCACTACGGATTCACTCACACTCGTCCGCATCACCTCGCACACTCTCCTCAGCTACAGTCCGCCCTACTCTCGATAACAATCCGCGCACGCTTGCCGGATACCCCCTCGTTGCAGCCCTTCAAACAATGAGCCAGAACCGGCCATCGGCCTTCTCCAGCTTGAGAATGGGAGGTAGGGACTCGCATCCGCCGTCGAGACAGCACAATGCTAACAAGACCGCAGAAGTCATTCGCGAGAAGGTCCAGGACGGCGAGACCGGAGAGTACAAGGACCTTGCGTACACGCAGTGCAAGATTGTTGGCAATGGCTCCTTCGGTGTTGTGTTCCAGACCAAGCTCTCGCCGAGTGGCGAGGATGCAGCCATCAAGCGGGTGCTGCAGGACAAGCGCTTCAAGGTGAGGCTGCGTGTGTCTCTGAGACGGGTAGTGATGTCAGCGCTGACTGTGACCAGAACCGTGAGCTGCAGATCATGCGCATTGTCAGGCACCCCAACATCGTCGAGCTCAAGGCTTTCTTCTACAACAATGGCGAGCGTGTAGGTCTCGGCACTGAATTGCACTGGTGCGACTAGTAGCTAACACCCCGGCCTGCAGAAAGACGAGGTTTACCTGAATCTCGTGCTCGAGTTCGTCCCCGAGACGGTCTATCGCGCTTCGCGCTATTTCAACAAGATGAAGACCGTCATGCCCATCCTCGAGGTCAAGCTCTACATCTATCAGCTGTTCCGTTCTCTCGCCTACATCCACTCGCAAGGGATCTGCCACAGGGACATCAAACCCCAAAACCTGCTCCTCGACCCGGCTTCGGGCATCTTGAAGCTGTGCGACTTCGGCAGCGCAAAGATCTTGGTAGAGAATGAGCCCAACGTGTCGTACATTTGCTCCAGATACTACCGTGCACCCGAGTTGATTTTTGGAGCGACCAACTACACTACAAAGATCGGTACGTTGCATGGCCTCAGCACCCGCGAAACGAGTGTGACTAACCAGCGTGCTCTAGATGTATGGTCGACCGGCTGTGTTATGGCTGAGCTTATGCTTGGGCAACCGCTCTTCCCCGGTGAGTCTGGCATTGACCAGCTCGTCGAGATCATCAAGGTTCTCGGCACACCCACACGAGACCAGATCCGCACGATGAACCCCAACTACATGGAGCACAAGTTCCCTCAAATCAAGCCGCACCCCTTCAACAAGGTCCGTATCGTTTGCCGTTCTGCGCCTGTTCGCCGTACTCACCAGCCTCCAGGTATTCCGCAAGGCAGACCCCAACGCTATTGACTTGATCTCCAAGCTGCTGGAGTACACGCCAACTCAGCGACTGTCTGCGATTGACGCCATGGTCCATCCCTTCTTCGACGAGCTGAGAGACCCCAACACGCGTCTGCCCGATTCTCGTCACCCCAACGGCGCTGTACGCGATCTGCCAAACCTCTTTGACTTCAACCACCACGGTGAGTTTACTGCCGCGTAGTTGAGGGGCTTACACGCTGATGCTTTGCAGAACTCTCGATTGCGCCTCATCTCAACCAGCAGCTTGTTCCTCTTCACATTCGTCCGATCTTGGCCGCTCGCGACCTGGACTTCGAGTCGCCCAACTTCAAGCCGTTAACAAAGGACCAGATGATGGCGAGACTAGATTAAGAGTCTTTGCACCTCTTATGCGAAACGATACCATTTTGATTACGCGGCCTGGCCTCGACCATCTCTGCTCACGAGTCCAGAAGTCTTCCGTCCAGCAAGATACAACATGGAGCCTCGCATAGGCGTTGGTTTTCGAGTGTTGGAGCTCACACGTGTACACCCTTACCTGCAATATCTGAGCGAGTCTGTAATGATACCGACATTTACAAAGAACGGTTTGCCTTGCTTTCCTTTCTGGACACTAGCCGCCCTGTCTATGCGAATATTCACGGGCTGGCTCCGTAAATGTATTTATTTCTTCCCTGTTTTTTTTTGAGACGTTCACGAGCAGATGGCTGCAAAAATGAAGGGCAGGGAAGGTTGACAAAAGTCATGGAAGAATCGCTCGCGAACATCTTAGGATGATTTCCGGATCTTGAAGGGGTTTCACAGCAACCTAGCACAGGCTGCATCGCGTCTTTTCGTTTGCATGCAGGAGTTTTCTCATTGGAGGGTGTTTGTGGTGGCTGCGTATGAGTTGGCGATATCCCATTGCTTCACACCTAACATTCTGTTCGGCTGTGGGCTTGGCATGCTCGACGCCTTGTTTACGGACGTTTTCCCGATAAAGTGTGCAGCGCTAGGCGGATTGCTTGGACTGGGTGTCTACTGGTGGGAGGTTCTTACGTCTATATGGAACTGCCTGTCAGTATGCACACCTGCGTGTCGCGACGCAAGTCCTAGATGGTATTCTAGCCTCTCCGAAGGTGGCTTTCCTCACTTCAATCTTCAGTAGACTACTCTTTTCTCATGTCCTCATATATCTTTTGTGATCTTTCATCCAGGTTACTGCCTACTGTAGTCTCATACAGGAAGGAGCAGGAAAAGCGTTTTCTAGAGCCCATCTGTTCGCCAGCTGAAGCATAGTGCTTTTGTCATTCGATGAGTACCGGAGGGGAGCCACGTTTTGATGTCCACTGACGTTTGGGCACTCTGCATCTGCACGAGCTTCCATCGTGTATGACTGTGGGCTGCTACTCAATACCATACCGCTCGTCGCAGGCTTGCTCCGTCATTACCGTTGATTTTATCAGCCACCTAGACCCGCACGTCTATGCACCGGGGAGATGTAGATTTTTTTTAAAGGGGTGACACAGTTCCAGATGGTCACTATGTTTACCTTTTACTTGCTACGACAAGCGTTTGAAGTCCATATACAATGAATTCACTTTTGTTTGACTAGAGATTTACCTTGATGTAGCAGTCGTTACTCGCATATAGACTGGCAAACTGCTTAGTACCTTCCATTTTCCCTCATCCAACTTATAGACGAGCCCAGCTCTGCTTCAGTTACACTGCTGCGATAAGATCGGACGGATCGAGATTCTTCGAACATTTAATTATTGATTAGCTTGTTTGCAAATATCGAAAATCTACCCGGCTGCGTCAACTAGCAAACACCTCTCTAATTGTAGATATTCTCCAGAGGTGCGACCCAAGTCTAACGCTCCGGTTTCTGTGATAATGGATGACATAATGGGTGGGACCGCCTGTCGACTTGCTTGATCCTGGCATGGGCTTCGAGCTTGTGTCTGCTGAGCTCTGACAGTAGCTGACTATATCACTGATGATCACGAGTGAGACTGGTCCTCGCTTATGCTCGCAGTTCAATAAGGACCTGATAGAGGTGGTTTACCATTCGCCAAGGGGAACTTTATAGCACTAACTACAATTAGTAAGCGCGCATCGGTCGCGACTTCCAAAGCTTCGACATAGCTCTTGCTCCGCGACCGATCAAGGCGCATCGACGTCGACGTTCACCACACCATATCTACAATTACACGGGCCCCTTCATCGAAACTCCGGCCAATATACGTTTCATTAAGCCGACTACTTTGATCGCGACACATACAGTCCTCCGCGCGATCGTTACAGTCCCTCTCGACGTAGGGAGACTTTACCAGAAACGCTTGGGCATAGATCTGAAACTACATCTTTTGCAGCAATGGCGGATCTTGATGCGAAGGAAGAGCGCGAGTATGACAGGCGCGGCACAGACAGCTACCGTGGAGGAGGAAATAAGCGACGCCGTGATGGTAAGCTCATCATCAGACTTCGTCCCATGCTTCAGCAGCTGACAAGGCGTAGACGATGATGGTCATGCTTACCGGGATGACCGTCGTGGCCCTCAGCGACGTCGACGAGATGATCCTCCCCGTCGCCGATACGAAGAACCACCTTTTCCAAAGTTGCGACGTCTGCTGTTGAATATTGCCAGTTCTACGAAATTGCCTCAAGATGAGGCCATTGAGATCGCAACGTACTTTGGCGAGCACTTTGACGATGAACGCCTGCGATCCGATTTCTTTGATGTATTCGTACAACTGTGAGCTGGCCCTGCAAGAGCGGTTAACACGAGCAGTAACGCTAATGAACTCTAGCATCGTCGAACAACCCTTCAAGATCCCTTTTGTCGCCGCGGTCGCTTTCTATGGAAACGATGTGAAGCCGGAGATTACAATAGAGGCAATGAAGCGCGTGGGAGATCGTGCACAGGAGGCGCTCAATGCTGGCGAGTGGAAGGACTTTAAGCTGCTGCTGAGGTTCTTTGCTTGCTTACAGGCACTGTACCAGGATGATGGCATCTTCACTTTCTTGGGTCAGCTGTTTGATCAAGTTGTTGACCTTCAGAGTGAGAATGAGAACGATGTCGTTGGCATCGAACTCGTCAAGATCATCCTTCTCACCGTGCCCTACGCTTTAGTCGCTGGTGGCAGCCGGTTCCACGAGCAAGCACAGCAGCTACTCAAGAACACTGGAATCGTGGCTGGCAACGCGCTTCCTATCGAGAGCGTCATTCACTCGTACGTCGGCGAGGATGAGGCAAAGCCAATGGCATACCACAGTGTCATTGGCCTCTTGCAAGCACAGCTTACGACTGAGGCGGAGGCTGGGTTTCCCCTGACCTGTCTACCACGCTTCGACCCTGAGGCGGTGCGCAAGTCTATCAAAGAGGACGCTGATTCTCTACCTGCCGCCCCTCCAACGCATGCTTTCCCCACCTTTACCATTCCCACACCTGTGAACCCTGGTCCCCGACCGGTCTTTCCAGAAGCTTACTTCTCTCTGTTCGCAGATCAAGATATCAAAACCGTCCCAAGAACTACAGACATCGCTTCATCACTCATTCGTGATGCTATTGTTGACACGATTAACCAGCTCGACTTCAACCGTGAGATGGTCGCCAAATTCCTTGTCGATGTTGACTGCTACTGGACGATAGACGTATTCGCCAAGCGTGGAACACCTCTCGACAAGTTTAAAGAACAAACGGAGGACAAGGTTCAATACAAATCCGAAGACATGATCATCGACGCTATCTTCTCGCAGCTGTTTAAGCTGCCATCTGCGGAACACAAGCTCGTTTACTACCACTCTTTGGTCACACAATGCTGCAAAGTTGCACCTGCTGCTATCGCACCTTCCCTTGGGCGTGCTATCCGTACAATTTACAAGAGCCTGCCAGTCCTAGATCTCGAGTTGGGCTACCGATTCTTGGACTGGTTCTCGCACCATCTTAGCAACTTCGAGTTCCGGTGGAGGTGGACAGAGTGGTGAGTATTAACACTCATTTGAGTGAGCTCAGCTAATTACCGTACAGGCTTGACGACCTTGAACTATCAAATCTGCACCCAAAGAAGGCTTTCATACTTGCTGCGCTCGATAAAGAGATTCGATTGTCGTTCGCGAAGCGTGTACGGTCAACATTGCCCGAGCCTATGCACTCACTGATTCCAGAGCGTCTTGATGAAGACAACAGTCCCGATTTCAAGTACGACAATCCGCAAACTCCATATGCAGCAGAAGGCCAGGCACTGCTACATCAACTCCGGAAGAAGGCCCCACCCGAGGAAGTACAGGCGACTATCAACAAGATCCACGAGCAGGCTATCGATCATGGTATCACAGAGGTTCTCGTCCCTTCGACTGATGCCTTTGTCACAGCGATCTGCCGATTGGGTGCAAAGTCCTTATCCCACGTCCTGTCATGTATCGAGCGAGGCAAGGACCGTCTGTTGGAGATCTCACAGAATGAAGTTGCGCGACGCCAAATTGTCGCAAGTGTCGTCGAGTACTGGAAGGATCAGCCCGGCGTTGCCGTTAGGATTATCGATATCCTCCTCAATTACACTATCCTTGCTCCAATGACAGTTATCCAGTGGGTGTTTGGAAGTCACATGGGTGCCGGCGAGGCTCTCACCGAGAGTTGGGTTCTTGAGATGGTCTCCAACACAGTCGCCAAGGTCACGAACCGCAACCGCCAAATCGCTTCAGCACGTATCCAGAAGGGGCTACCGAAAGAGCAGATTGATATGGTAGACGCTACACTGGCCAAGGACCGTGATAACGCTCGCGAGCTCTTCAAGTATATCGAGGACTCTATGCGTGGGGTTTCAGAGGGCTCTGCTGACATCTTGATGGAGAAGAAGGCCAGCGGTGCGCTTTCAGAAGAGGAGGTACAGCTGATTCAGGCTTGGGGCAAGCGCTGGCACCAGACATTCCTCCGCAAGGCACAGGTCGAGGAATCGGTTGTAGGCGAGGCGGCCGTCGAGGCCAGGATCAAGCTTTTGGCTGCTGAACCAGACATTGAGGCTGCAGACGGTGAAGTCACCAACGGTGAAGCGTAGATATCTCTAGCCTGAGTTATCTTATATTTGTGCCAAAGGTTCATGAGTTGGTGCGTTCGTTCATGGGACCAGAGGAGTTTCCTGGTCATTTTGGGAAACAATGCATGAAAGGAGCTATTAGATAGTGAAACGTACTGCAACCACATCCAGAATGTAGCAATGGTTCTCTTACCTTGCACATGGTATTTATTCTACAAAGGCTCTTGACAAACACCCTGAGTAAATAAACTGACATGCAGCCGACCTCAAAACGTATGGTGCATGAGGCGTTCCTCTAGCCCAAACTTGGCCGCACAGCGACGGGCATGGCAGGCTAGCGCGGGACGTTTCGTCATGTGAAGATCGCCGGCAGAATCCCTGTCAGCCAACCCGGCGTACGGCACTGCAGCATTGCCCTACCACTGTCTTGTAGAGTTGGACTACCGCTTAATATCATGTCGCCTTTCAGTCTTTGTCGATGCAGTTCTTCATAGCTAGCTGTACATACCTACGCTTCACCTTTGGAACTATAATACCTTAAAAGATAGACCTTGCTGCACCCGGTCAAGCCCTTGCATAACGATTTCCGCGGCGCGACCGGAACGCAGACGAAGCTATAATGTACCTACCTGCAGCAACGCCGAGCAGTAATGCCCCAGCGACACCGGCGATACATTCAATTTATTCACAGAATGGTTTCATGCAATATTTTGGGCGGTCAGGACGGTACGACGAGAACTGGAGCAGTCTCATCGGCATCGTCACCGCTATAGTCGGCAACGTCCTGATCTCCTTCGCCCTTAACACCCAGCGCTATGCTCATATCAAACTCGACCGGGAGTGGCAGGAGAAAGAAAAGCAGCGGAAGAGGCGGATGGCAAGCAACATAAGTAGCTCGCGCCTCGCTGACGAAAGGACCAAGAAGCGTTCCTCATCCACTCTAAATGGACGACAGTCTACAGAAGAGGATCCACTCATTGCACAAGACGACTTGGGGCCTGAGGGTGTACGCCGTGTTGACAGCGAGGGCGATGAGGTCGCGTACAAGCAGAAATCCTACCTCCAATCCACGTACTGGTGGCTTGGCATAATCCTTATGACGATTGGCGAAGCTGGAAACTTCCTCGCCTACGGCTTCGCTCCAGCATCTATCGTGTCACCCCTCGGCGTTGTGGCGCTAATTTCGAACTGTATCATTGCACCGTTCATGCTGAAAGAGCGGTTCCGCTGGCGCGATGCTGCGGGCGTCGTAGTTGCAGTGGGTGGTGCAGTCACGGTGGTATTGTCTGCAAACGATAACAACCCGAAACTAGGCCCAGATGAGATCTGGGAGCTTATTAAGAGATGGGAGTTCGAGACGTATTTGGGCACTACGATTGGTGTCATCGTGGTACTTATGATTGCGAGCAACCGATATGGGGAAAAGAACATCTTGATCGACTTGGGTCTTGTTGGACTGTTTGGAGGTTTCACAGCTCTCTCAACCAAGGGCGTTGCATCATTACTCTCGTACACGCTCTGGCGCGTCATCACGTTCCCGGTCTTCTACCTCTTGGTTGCTATCCTGGTTGGTACGGCAGTCATGCAGATCAAGTACATCAACAGGGCGCTGCAACGTTTTGACGCCACTCAAGTGATTCCGGTCCAGTTCGTCATGTTCACACTGTCAGTCATTCTCGGATCCGCTATCTTGTACCGCGACTTCGAGCGAACATCTGGTGGCGATGCTGGAAAGTTTGTTGGCGGATGCGCCTTGACGTTTTCAGGAGTCTGGCTCATCACCAGTGGTCGACCACGCAGACACGACGACAATGAAGACGGGGACGAGGATGGCGGTAACCGTGAGCCCGGGTCAGAAGACGCAATTAACCTCCAAGGCGAGCCGTATCGCGACTCAATCGACAGCGCGAGCTCCACATGCAGCCATTCATCCTCTTCTACAATACGCGCCGCCTCGCCATCCCTCCCAGTTCCCGAAATCAACCCACTCTACCGTGATTTAGCCCCCTCCGACCTCCGTCCTACCACACCCGCCATAAAATTAAGCACACCGGACCCCTCCACTCCACCGCGCCGAACCTATACTTCTGAGGCCCTCGATTCTCTAATCAGCAACCCCTGGTCCCAACCCTCTGATCGGGATACCTCACCCCCGAAACCAGGTATCAGTAGGCACACAAGCACGCCCGTGCTACCCAGTGAAGCCGCGCCACCTCCCACAGGCCTCACGTCCAATTCAAATCTTAGAGCTGCGCCGAGCGATCCGACTTCAGCTACTGCATCAATGCCAAGAACGCCGACAAGAGGGAGGAGCCATGACGAGCTGCCCGTTACACCTGGCACATCTCACTCTAATTTGGGGCAGGGGTTGAGGAGACTGAGAACGAATGAGAGGAACAGGGGCAGCATACCGGGACCGCTGCTTGCAAGTCCATTATCAACAAGTCTCAGCGCTTTGGTGCAAGATTTGAAACGTGGAGGAAGCATAAGAATGAGGACAGGCGAGAACAACGGCGAAGGACGGAGGCAGAGTGTCCTGGGCTTGGGAGCGACTGAGAGCTCAGACGACATGTTTGGCGAGCCACTAAGTAGACGCAGCACACAGGGCACTAGCGCTGAGCGTAGTGGAGAAGGGCCGAGTGGGAGGGGGCGAGGTATGAGTGGCACGCTGAATGAACTATGGCGTGGCCTCAGAGGCCAAAGCAGTCGTGAGGATATTGGCGAAGAGCACGCACAGCAAGGAAACAGCGGCGACAGCGGTCCATTGAGGTGACAATCATAAAAAAGAACAGAAATGTCCGCGTAGGCGATGTATTGCTTTGTTGCACAGCCGTGCCATGTTCTAGTCTTGTATTGCATAGCTTGCGATTGTACTTTGTACTTTGTTCGTAGAGACATAATCAAACGGGTAGTAGAAGTGAATAGAACCTTGAAATCTCTTACATCCATCTTGCCGTGGTCCTCGCACACATCCCGTCGTTCTTGTCGTCCACGTCCATGCAAGCTACTTCTTCTAGTCACGCTTTCAGGACGCTCTCGAGCAGCACATGTCACCAGCCGTCTCCTTCTGCCAGTCTCATCATCGAGGCCACAGTGGTTGGAGGTTGACGGTTGTATGTTCCACTACAGGCGAAGCGCTCGAGGGGCGATGTAGGCAGGGGGTTTGGTGCGCCGACTATGGAAGCGATCGTCATTTATGGCAGCAGTATTGGCCTCGATGAAAGCGAGGGCAGACACCACCAAAGCGGCACTGTGATGCACGCACAGCATCAACACGAGAGGTTGGATTGGATTTGATCTGAGCAAGGCAAAGATATTTTGTGCTGCTCACAAAACGCCGTTTGTACTTCTTGCCAGGACCAAGTCGACGAACGCAGATTCATGCATGCTCTACTTTGTTTCATGGTGTCTTAGATCCTGCTATGTCCAAGGTGACTACAGACTTTGTCTGTTTGACAGTCGTGGCATCCCCGGAAGGCTTTGAAGGGTAAGCAGTGACTGCGACGTTCGAGGAGTGTTTTACTAGTCGTGATCAACTGGATACATTACGCAGGCGTTGCTAAAGGCAGAAGTTTTCGCTCCAAGAGTGCAAAGGGCAAGGCACAGAGGCTGCAGCACGAGCACACGGCGCTCAGCAGTGCTCTTTCCCGCAGCCTCAGGCACAAAGATCAATGCCATTATCTGTAGTGGTTCTGGATGAGTCTGTCGGAAGGTGACGGATGCCATCCGCCTGCAGCGGGTCTCCGCATCGTCCACAAAAGCAGGTACGATCGTACCCGTGTTACATGGCAATCCGAATTGCGGGGTGGTTCGGAATTTATTGAGTAATACTAGGACCTCCATACTGCATGTGTGCTTTGTGCAAATGTTCGAAAGCATTGCCAATGGATGCTGAATGGTGGTATAGCACCTTGTATTGGTGACGTATACCCTTTAGTTTGAAGATCTGTCTGCTTTGACTCTGCGCCTTTAGTTCACTGTATTTGATATCCTCCGGTCCTCCGCCCTCGTAAAATCCAAATGATCCAGGCATTAGTGTGCTCCGGAGCCCTCTATGTCCGGCTCTGATGACGCCTTTCTCTAAACTACGCTTTTCGAATAAGAACTGATAACGCCACTGGATCGTCCTTGCGTCCACCGTGAAGGAATTAAATGGTGTAAAGAAATAGTGATATATGTATTTGAAGTAGAAAAACAGGGTGTCCGTGAAACGAAAGTCGCAATGCAGCCGTGAAAATATGCGCCGGGGTATGCAAAGTAGAATGCAGACAATGCGCTCATTAAACATCAGTATGACCAGGGAATAGCAACATGCCACTCAAACCTCGTGTCGATCGTCCAGCTCGACATCCTTTTGGCTTATGCGGCGATAAAACGGCAGTCGAGCGTACGCAGATCGAAGCCTGGGCGAGCTGGGCTGCTTGGATCCCTTGTTCAAGAAGAAGGTTTTATACAACAGCCCAAGCAGAGTGAAGCCAATGGTGAAGCCCATTAGGGTCACAAAAATCCAGTGGTTCCCCAGCCAGAAGATGACCTTTACATCAGTTCTGTGCCAACTATTGCCGAGGTGGTGGGTAAAGAAGCTCCAAGAGTGGTTGTTATATTCGTCAGGGAAGAGAATACGGAGCCGATCATTGCCCTCAGGATCCTTGTTCATGTAGTGGCGCCAGACGAGACTGAGGTACAGAGGACCAGTGGATGCCATAACTGTGATGTATGGAAGCGGCCAACGGCGATTGTAGTCGGTTAGCGAATCGATTGCCTTGAGGAAAAATGGGTGGCGGGGGACTGCGCCCATAACATCATTGGAGATACCGGTGGGAATTGTGCGGCGAACCCAGGCTGGATAGGCGAGGAGAGGGTCGAGGCTACGATTGCATCCCTGGAAGTCATTAGCCTTGCTCGGTTGCACAGCTGTAAGGAGAACGTACATCATCCAAGTCAATGTAGATGCCGCCGAAGTGGTGCAGCACAAAGTACCGTATCGTATCGGCACGTTGAATGGGGTAGGGGTAGCTGTCAAACGTCTCAAGGAACCATGGATATTCGTCAGCGATAAACTCGCGGGCCTTCTTATCGGTCCAGAGCTGAAAATGTTAGTATCTTTCACAGTTGTTGCTTTGTTGTGATCGTACCTTGTATTCGTAGTCAGGATGCAGATCAATGCAACTCTGCTGAGGCCCCTTCCAATGCGCCGGTATACTTTCGTTGATGTATGTTTGGTGGATAATCTTTGGGATCAATTGTAGACGATCGGTGAGGGTACTTGAGTTAGGGGCAGGAAGTTCGCCGCGCAAGATGGCATCTTCGCGACCAGTCGCGACCAGCAAACCGAGCAATGTCCAGACACTGTGCACTGCGAAGCCGAGGACGACAACAGTGACAAGAATGAATATGGTAACACCTCTGCGCATAGTGACGGTTGTCGCTCTTCTGGGCCTCCTTTTTCCAGGTGTTCACAAGCGTATTTGGAATTAGTCGGTCGTGTACGGAGGATAGAAATGCTGGTGCAGAAAGCGCTGGGGTTCAAGCATTCATGGAGTAGAAGGGACGTTCGGGGGTCTTATGCCTCGTAGACTTGGCCAATGGAGACGGAGAAGAAGAATCGTGGGTGAAAGGTGCGCGAGACAAGACCGATGTTGGTGGCTATGCTAACCGCAGCGCCAATAATCTCGCTTGCATCTCCAGCACCCCGGCAAGCTGGTGGAAGTGGGTCTGGAGCAACCAATCGTGAACCTTGCAGTCCACTTTCACAAGCCCAAACGCGGGATAGCCTTTCTGAACTTTTTCACTGTAACCGTGCCCAGGCTTTTTAGATAGGTTCCTATAGGGGGGATACTCTGCTTGAGCATAGGGTCCTCGGTACTTGTGTACTCTGCCAAGTATACGCGTACTGACCTTATCTCACTATATTCCATCTCAAGCTCGCAGCAAGGTCTAAATTCGGAGTCCGTTGCGACTCTGGGGCTGTGCCGCCATGGGTTCTGTTCAGCCTATGACGATCTCCTGCAGCGCGCTACTATGGTACACCAACTGCCACCTCGCTTCCACTACTGATCCATGCCAAGGCCCAAGACGTTCAAACAGCTCCTGGGTGTTGGACACCACCTTTACAACAGCATGTACGTCATTGGTTATGCATGCTTGTTTTCCGTCTCGATGTCTTTAAGATGAGACAATACTGTGTAAGGTTCCAGGTTATGATGTTGTGAGATCTACCAGAAGATGGATAAGAGCTATCCAAAATTAGCCTAGCCTGGTGTATGGAGACCAACAGAAGCACACAAAGTGTCACTCCATCACCAGAACGCACTTCTAAGATACCTTCTGTCCTTGCTTCCTAGACCATGTGCACTTCTTGGTTACGACTAACTATCCTCCTCGGATGCCAGCGATTACTTGTGTGCAATAGACGCCTGATTATACTCACTTGTCAACGTCTGTCTCGGCTCTTGACCCAGGGCCAGAGCGTGATCACTCGCCATACTGGTAGTCATTTTCTGTTATTTGCTTCATGTATCACACAATCTTTATTCAGCCTCCACTCATTCTCTACCCAATCTCTGCCCAGTCTCTGCTCTGCCACTATCCAGTCTCTGCTCTGCCTCTATCCAGTCTCTGCTCTGCCTCTATCCAGTCTCTACCCAGTCTCTATCCAGTCTCTATCCAGTCCCTACTCGAGCTCTACTCAGTCTCTGCTCAGTCTCCACTTAGTCTCTACTCAGTCTCTTGGAATTCCATACCCGTGCTCGGACTTGCACCTGCCCCAGCCTTGAGTTCAGCTACTCATTGTTTTATGCTTGGCAACGTGGCAGGTACAAAGGTTCATGCTTTGCTCAATAGTGTTCCTTCCTCCATCGAGTCAGCGTTCAAGACTACACAGATATGTCTGCGTCGCACATTGGGTGATTCCATACTTTCATTCCACACATCACCTAGTATCATGCCCTCTTTCGGTTTTGCTCCCGGCTAGCTCAAGCAGAACTCAGAAGAAACTATTGCACTGACGTCATGTACTTTATCTCGAGAACTGGACGGGGATGGATCTTGCTTGCAGCGACGGTCTCTGCAGCAACTACCTCCCAAATGTCAACACCAAGGCGCATGCCAGCCACTACACGTACTGAACTCATTCTTTCACGAAAAGACTCCGGTGATTAGGGCGAGCCGAATTCTTCGCGTGTAGCATTTACGGTCATATCCTTGCTCGGTATGAGCGCGATAGCCGGGATGCTTGGTGAGAATTCTATTCCGTCAACAAATGTGATCATGATTAACAGTTCAGGTTATCGAGTACGCCAAATCCACCATAAACAACTAAAAAATCTCTGCCTAGCACACGTTCTTATCTTCATTCTCTACGTTATCTCCATGTGCTTTGTTTTCTCCGCTGCGGTGGTCGAAAGCGGTCTTGGTCTTTCGTCTCTCGGTACCTGTCGAGGGGCTGTCTTCCTCTGTCTTGGCTTCTATGTGCTCAGCAAAATCGTCATGTGAGTTTCCATTAGGATTCATCTGGAAGCAGTGGCAACTTTTGCTTAAATGCATTGCTTTAGCTGATAGGTACTGATCCTGTCGCCCAGGTACCTCTTTCTTGTCGAACGAGCTCATGCACTTCGAGCTCCGTTTGTAAAGAGATTTCGCGACTGGTTGTGGGTTTCTGGCCTTCTACTTGACCTTACAGGCTTCATCGCCATAGGTGTATTGGCTTTCATGTTCCCTGTGGCAGAAGTGTCTCCAATCGATGGCCGCTGTCGTATCGGCATTCCACGATATACCACTATACTTTTGTTGGTGTACGATGTCATCCTCAACATTATTCTGACACTCGTGTTCGTTTACCTTTTAAGCCCTCTCATCCGTTCGGGGACGCTTTCCGTTAAAGCCTTTCCTGCGAGTCGTTTGACGGCGTGTCTCGGGAACATATGCAGTCGTTCGAAATCGAGCAAGAACCTGATCGAATTTAATCAATGTAACCAAGCCATAGTCAAGAAGATTGAACGGTTACTGTTGAGAACATTCATTGGATCAGTCCTTGTAATGCTTCCTACTGTAGGGAACATGGCAGCCTTGAGTGCACTTAGGGGGCGAGAGCTTGGCTGGGTGTGCTTAGTGGCTTGCAGCTTCGACAGTTCGTTTATTGCTTATGGCCGCTGAGAGCAGGACTGACTATAATTGCAGTTGTCTGGACGGTGAGCGTCTTTCATTGGCTTACAGTTGGATCTAAAGAATCAGAGTTCAACGGAGCTTCTGGGTATGTGACACACACTATCGCTGTGACATTTCGCTATCGATGGGTTCAAGGCTGACGCTTTACAGGCCAGTCCGGCAATACTGCCAACTTGCACCAGCACCGATGCGCCGCTCCAAAACGGCCGACACGACTCACACAGCAACATCGGATATCTCATGTACTCCTCATGAGAGTGACAAACTGCCTAAATTAAAGGTGATATGCCCTCAAATAGTCCCTGGCATGCCGCTCACAAGCTCGAAATCACTGCCTTGTTACGATAACATCGAAGTCCTGGAATGTGAGCTACAATACGCTCCTACGGCTCCTGTACGCTCGGGTACGGCACCGCTCCCTGGTGTTCTTAGAAATCTGAATCCTCCTCTTCGACGATCACTTGGGACAGCAAGCCATATCCACGGTATCCAGGAGCCTTGTCCAATACTACTTGAGTGGGAGGTGTTGCAAGAACCGATGCTCGATCCTGCTTTCCGCGCCGGGCAGCTCTAAATTCGGCAGCAGTACGGCCTTTGCGCGGTTGAGCTCTCGATGTAGCATTGATATCGAGAGATGATGACAAAAACTTGAAGACAAGGTGGAGAGCAGCGCCAGTCGCGCAACCTATAAGGCAGGCGGTACCGAGGTAGATGTAAAGCGTCTGTAGATCTTAGCCTAGTATCCTCACGTCTGTTATTACTCCAAAATGTACCTCAATTCTTTCTAACCATTTTACTTGGAGTGGCAGTGTGACGATATTGAATAGTCCTTTTACGAGATGTACCAAAGGGAGCAGCAGAAAGCCACCGACTATCCATATTGGCGACAAAAGGAAGACGACCGCATGTAGAAATGGCGATAAAATGATGCGAAATGCATTGGTGAGCTTGCTGATGGGCCACCAGACAACTTGCACGACAACCAAGAAGTTATTGATGGCCTTGTCCATATCGTAGATGTACAGAGTCGAGCGTGTTCAGAAAATGTAACCGAAGAAGCTAAGAAGCATTCATACCAAGGCGCACGAATGGAGAAGCAGAAGTCAGACCCAATGCATATTGGCACGCAAGTACGTCAGTGCAGGGGCTGGTGGAGTGAAAGACTGACTACCTCACCATGTGCACAACATGCGCCACGATGTCGCTGTGGCTCGTGCAGACTATCGGCGATGGACAACTGCAAGCTATGTAAATCCCAGTCCCTGGCGTGTCCCGCCGCATGCATCCTGAGACAAGCGATCTCGAAGAGCTAGTTTTGACGTCTATTGTCTACGGTCTATCGGTGTCCCCCATAGAAGCGCACGTGAACCAGTGTTTGTCGCATCGCTGGATCTGGTCGTGGCCATGGGCAACCAGCACTCGAGCTCACGGTCGACGCCGGCATCCTCGCAACCGCAGTCGCCCGTTGGCTCGAGCAATCAACATGCGTCACATGCGCAATCCCACCTAGGCAGTTCAGGCAGTCACCACCCGCCTCAGGCATACCGCACAGGCAGGCGCAAGAGCATCCAGCACACTATCAAAGCTGCGCAGATAGCCCCTCCATCTGCAAGCTTCGAGAGCGCTGAGCGGGGTCGCTCGAGTATACAGGCCAACACCACAGCTCACGTCACCAGTCAGCTACGCGCCGCCCAGGACCGTGGCATTGTGTGTGAGGGCAGCAGCGATAAGATGGGAAATGAGCAAAGTAGTCAAAAGAAAGAGAGGGAGAGGGAAGAGAGACAAGAGAGACAAGAGAGACAAGAGAGACAAGAGAGGCAAGAGAGGCAAGAGAAGTTGAGTCGCCAGTCCACGCCGCAGCCCGCGCCCTTGAGCTCAGCACATCCACCACCAGCACCAGCACCAGCACCACCAGCACCATCAGCACCCATGAGCACTATCGCCCCACCCCAAACAGTACAGCCGTCACCGCCTGCCGTGCCGCCAGCCACACCACCGCCCAGCGATACCCACGCAATTCCCATAGAGGCCCCGCATAGCAGCAGAGCAGAGCAGGCTATTGCGGGGTCACTTGAGCCCGCTGATACCTCGCAGGACTACATTGTGCCCTCTTCACACTTTAGCCGCCCGCCACGTCTGCCATTGCCCATCGAGGAGGAGGTACATACTCCTGGTTCACCCATAATATCACCCACTGACCTTGCGAGCCCGCTTGACCATAGTGAGGTCGAGGGTGTCCTCCCACGCCGCACGTCTATGCTCAGCAGCACCACGGCCGATGATGATGATCTTGGCGAAGAGTTTAAGGTGCCCACTCCAGGTCGTCCAACGGTACCGACATTGATTGAGTGGGAAGGTCCTGGCGACCGAGTATATGTAACAGGAACCTTTGCAGGGTGGAACCGGAAATATAGGCTGCACAAGAAGTAAGTGGAGACGTTTGTTTTCTCAATGTCCTGCAGAGCGACCTGCGTCTGTCTGTGTGGCGCATGGGCCATACAGCATATCTGAAACACGGTCAATTAGGCGATGACCACCTCATTCACCTTGTATTCTTCAAACCCTATTCTGTAATCATTGCGTTTTTACCTGCTGTTGAGCGTTACGCTGCACACCGACAGGGCTGACCAACTTCTTTTACTGTAGTGGCCCTAGCAAGAAGGAAAATGTTCTCTCTGCACATGTCCCAATTCACCCGGGCACCCACCACCTCATGTTCATCGTGGACAACGACATGATGATCTCAGATAAGCTTCCCACTGCCGTCGACTATACGAATATCCTGGTCAACTACCTTGAGGTGTCTTACGACGACGTCAATAGCCAGCCAGCTCTAGATGCGGCAGACAAGCCCAGCAACACACCGGCGCCCACAGATGACCAAACAGCCCGACCACCACAAGACCTGCCCTCTCCTGAAGCTGTATCCATCAAACCTGCCACTGCCGAACTGCCTAGTACCCAGCCCGCCGAGCCTGCCAACAAGTACCACTCCAAGATTCCTGCCTATCTGCTCGACCTTGACGCGCCAGAAGAGTCGTCGCGCTTTGCTCGTGCAAATGCCGCGACCAGCAACCTGCCTACGCCGCCCAGTCTACCGATGTTTTTGAGTAAAAGTATCTTGAATGGAACAACACCGATGAAGGATGACAGCAGTGTGCTGATCATGCCGAATCATACAGTCCTGAATCATCTGGCGACAAGTAGTATCAAGGATAATATTTTGGCTACTAGCGCGACGACCAGGTATAAACAAAAGGTATGTTCTGTAAATGAGAGATGGTGGGAGTCGCGCGTTCGCTGACAGTGAACAGTTCTTGACAACGATCATGTATAAACCAAAAGAGGAGAGCGGGGAGGTATACTGATACTTTGGCACAAGTTACAGTATGTGTGATGTTTTGGGTGCCTGCTTAGGCAGGTGTTGGTGTTTGAGCGTTACGGCGCCGATATCGATGAGTTTCATGGAACGAAATACCCTAGCCGGGAAGGCATGTTTGAACGGCATATATACAGGTGCTGCAAACTTGCAGCATCAAGAAAAACAATATTCTTCTTCAAACCCCGGGTTCCTGAGCGAAGCGCAATAATGAAACCGTCTTTTCGCCTTCACTACCACACTGTTTGTTCTCACCTTGGCCTGCCAGCTCGAATGGCGAACGAAAAACACATATGTATATGCAGTAGAGCTCAACCCCGCATCTCTTCGAACCCAACTAGGGTAGCCGCAGCTGAAACACCATGGACCGACCAAAGTGCTTTGCCTTTGAGTCCATATACCTTTGAAATAAGGATTTCCGGACCAACGAAATTTTCATAGGGAGATTTTTGACAGCAACAGTGAAACCAAATCACAAGCAGCGTAGTTACATATATTTTTTCGCTCAGCCAACCCACCGGAGATCGACAGGCAAGGCTTACCTCTGCAGTAGGCAATGTTCTTACTCCGTTTGTTGCATACTATCACATTCTCTTCTAATTTCAAAGCAGCTGTTGTAAGAAATTGCTCTGATAATGCTTCCTTCCGGGTTTACACACCCAGCAATACCATCTGTTTCGACACTGTTTCTTGTACCCACAACCCCTTCCTGTCAACTGTATTTTTGCGTAGTAACAAAAGTGTTATGATTGTCGAGAAGGTTGCTGTAGGGAACCATCCAAAAGTAAGTTGATGCCTCCACGTCATGATAGTTTCGATCTCGCACACACGATGCACGGTGTGAGATGTGGGCAGTAGAATTCTGCGAGGAATTGTATCTGCTGGGCCTTGAACCAACAATGCTCGTATATCTCAGACCCCTCTGAAGGCATAAATTGGGCATCGTTATAAGAAAATCTAGAGTCGACGCCGCGATCAACAATCAGCTTTTAATGCCAATCGTCTGTTACCATCTAGTGTTGCTGACACACTTCATTAGACTGCATCTCAATGTTCCTTGGTGCATCGAAGTGTCGACCTCACATTTGGAACATCATCCAAGAAGCCTCTCACAACTCTGAAAAGTTACTGAACTGTACCGCCAGATCACCAAATACTGGTATTTATCATGCTGTATAGGTACTCTCTGTTGCGCTGGTTCCTGAAAGCGTGTTGGACAAACGTTTAAGTCCACAGAGCTTAGCTAGGTTCTTCGCCACAAGGAAACTCAGTCTTGCGAACCACATTGTTCGGCGATTCGGCTAAGAATTGGGCAGAGTTACTTGAGAGAGAGCCTGCTAATGGCTTTGTATACTTGCTGATTCGTTTGGTGTGTAATTGCCTCACGCTCCAAGTTGAGCCCCACCTCGGAACAATCATTTAAAATGGCTTGCAACTGCGACGATTACGCCTGCTGTATTTCTAACGACAGCTTCCGAAAGCGCGGTAGCTACTGTTATGGAGCAGTAGCGAACCGATGTGGACATGACGTTTTGATCTGTGGAAGTTGTAGCAACACCGCACCGAGACATTGAACAAGTACACTTGCGAGTTACTGTCGCTCAGGCAAGATATTGCAAGCTTCTAGAAATGCATCGCACTATGCGCTATCGGGCAAGGTTCCTCCATCGACGTGCTATATTATGGTGGATCGAGCGCTTAAGTAGGACTCTTCTGGAAGCTTTATAAATTAGTTATCAAGGTATCCGGCGTATACCGACTAATTTCGCAGTGCGTGAGCCCAGTTTTTTTTTTTTTTTTTTTAAAAAAAAATGAAGTATAGACGTAGAGACCGCTTGTTTGTGGACCAGTGATATCACAAGCACTTACTGAATGACGGGCATGTAGGGTCCAGGATCGTATACTACATTATTGCTCGCCTATTCATAGGACCAGGATGGATAACTGTTATGAAATGAAGTGGTGGAAGGACTATGTAAGTTTGCTAACCCGAGGTCGCGTATTAGATCCATTGCCATCTAACTCTTACCTGAAATGCCTTTGCTTAAGCTGATTCAAAGCCAGAACATCAGTATTCCGCCGACAGACCCAAACAACATAAACAAAATCTCTACTATTGCTGGTCCTACACTGCTTCCGCCACCGGTGAGCGATGGTGGCACAGTCGAGCTCGACGCAGTTTGAGATGACGACGTACTCGAGCTCGACGTAGTCCTAGTTGAGGATGTATGAGAGATTGACACGCGAGATAACAAAGAAGTAGCATCGCCTTGTAATCTCGATGACAACTCTTCAGAAGTGGGCACTGGTGCCGCCTCAGAAGTCCCTAATTCCGTCTCCACAGCTGTTGTCGGCACCGCAGTTGGACTTGGCGCCGCACCTACCAAACTCGCAAGAGTTGTTGCCTCTGCAGGAGTTGAGAACGTAAGGGTCTTGCTAAGCTCCTCGAACGCCCTCGAAGCCTCTTGGCTATCAGTCGCTGTCGTAGTAAAGATCGTGGTGACGTAGAATGTCGTATATGTGACTGTACTCTGGGCCTGAAAAACAGTCCAGTAGTAGCTATAATACCACCATCGTACCGTCCAATAATATGTTGTGTACCTATCAACGATGACCTGGGTTGTGCGCGGTGGCTCCGTGACTACTGGAGGAGGAGCTGGCGTTGACGTTGTCGCATAGGAAGTCGTACCGCCCCTGACAACAGCAGTGCAGCTCAAGTCCGTGCAGCATCCTGCCTCGCCTCTGAAGATGACACAGATATTCCCCACTTCGCAGTATCTTCCATTAGAGCAACATTGCGTACCCTCAGGGTGGCAATTGTTGGCACCGCAACATGTGGTTCCAGCTTGGCAAGGACCATTAGGACAGCAAGTGTTGCCAGGCTCGAGGCAATAGCCGTAGGGGCAGCATCGATTATTGCTAGGACAGCATCCTCCCAGTGCTGGTGTTGTAGTCAGTTGGTAAAATGTTCGAAACGAAAGAGACAAGTACGTACAAGCGCAGTATCCATAACCGGCTCGACAATTTTGTCGTTTGTACAAGTCCATACTGCGATCTTGCAGCTGTGGAATGGTAGTATTCTTCTCGTATAGGAGAGCTTCTGAAAAAGCTAGAGGCTCATTGCCTTGGAACATGGGCTCGCTGTCTAGACCGTCTTCGTAACTTCTGATCTCAAAAGTTTCGAAGTTGCGTTCAGAAAGGCCAAGATAGGCGGTTGCAAGACCAAATGTGGCAGTGACTGTGAGGAGAGATAAGATGGCTCGCATAATGGCTTGAACAAACAAAAGTAAGGGCTTTTAAGGGTGGAAGTATGACAGCGCTTGAGCCTCGCAGTATCAATGGAGCCAGATACTTTGGGACCATGGTTCTTATGTTGATAACATTTCGCCTCGCCGAATCCCTCTGACGACCGGTCTGCTCGTAACAGGCAAGTATCATGCCCAAGCAAGCCTTCTAAAGGCTCTTATGGGCACTTGAATGTGCTTGCATGCGCCTACGTGCGCCCCGTACTGTTCGCACCAACCAGTCGCCTCGTGGAAGTTTAGCACTCAGCCTCGTAGGGCCACTGCAGTGCCGTATCTCGCATTCGGAACTAAAAAAGCAAAGTTTCGGAAGGGATCGTATATTGGCCGTCTACACAGCGACGGCTTAAAGCGAAAAATCTGCTTTGGGTCGGCGGTTGTTGATGTAGTTCCACAAGGCTAAAGCAGGGGCTCTGCTTTGCGATTGGGCTTGAATTTACAGCTATCAAGGAGTATTGATGATGTGGACGAATAGGCGTGGACTGGTAAATGAAGTGGCTGAAGGGTGAAGCGAGAACATCAAAGGCCCAGAAATGGTACATTGGTGCTACTGCTGGTCTGCCACGTGCCTAGGTGCAAGGAAGTACGACCGTGATCTTCAACATTGGCTGCTTGAACAATGTTAATCTTCTCTACTGAACCTTATGCTAATTTGCTTCCTCTGCTCACACTTCGTTTTCGTCTGCTGCATTTTATTCCCAACAATTTGTATATCGTCGAGATTGATTAAGTTATAACTTCTCGTCCTAGCCCCTAGCTCTGACATTGTTGCATATGAATATTCACCTGTTCTATTGTCCAGTAGTTTACCATGGTACAAGTACGATGAGGCGCTGGCCAGAGCACCCAAGAAAGATAGACACTAGCGAGTACGTAGGGAATGAAAAAACAATGGTTTTTGTAGGAGTAGCGACTCGTGTCGGTGTTCAAGCAGACAAGAGTGTTGGCTGGGTTACAGTAGTACAATCAATAGCCAGTAAGAAGCAGCTCAAGTACAATCAGATAAACAAGACTCGGAGAAGGCATTGTGTATAAGACTGCCTGTTTTGCTGAGGAACCATACCAGGTCTCTGATAACGTCATGAGCCTGTCTTCATTGGCCTGAGATCCCAGGGGGACGTTGAAACGAACAACATCACATCCATATGGGCACGTGGGAAGTTTATTCGTCTTAATAGATTCGCCTCTCAGTGTTTCACCGTTGGTGTAGAAGGCCTGTGTTATTGTGATCGTCGTGTAATCGTTTCCTTGTCGAACTAGAAGTATATGTCAGGGTTGAGACCGTCTGATTGCCATGTTAGCTAAATATGAGAGACTATACTGTCAGACTGACAAGTCTCACAGACGTGAGGGATTGGCGAAGAGTAAGTGGCGCTTGGATGCAAGGAACACAGTAAAGAAGCTGACTTGTGCAAAGTCCAACAAGGAAGAACCGTCTTAGAGAGGGATCAGTGACAGGGATATCTGGAGGATAGTACGCTTCATCCGCCTTAATGACTGCGCCACAGATTCAAGCAAGTCTTGCAGTGAATATGGACATTGTCAACATCGCAGTTTTGACTTGAGAGATCCATTCTACATAGCGAGTGTCCCATTTTCGACGGATGAAGAACACTGCACGCGCCATTTTGAGTTAAGCCACCCTCGTCCACATAGTTGCATCCAGATTTCCCAAAGCTTCATTGAGATCTATTTAAATCCCTTGGATTTTTTCAGAGCTCACTACATCACCATAGCGGAACCATAGCCATAAAGGCTTATGTGGATATCAAAACACTTGATGTCTAATGCTATGACAAGCTCTAGAGTGATTGAGACAACACTCTAAACAAATCAGGGTAGAGCCCTGGCCGAAGTTATTGACTATCTAGGAATAAGCGTTCCCGAAAGAGCACGTGCAAACCCTACGAAACCTCACATTCTAGAAAACACGAGGCAAATTTTGAGCCACTCTCGTCGAGCTGTCAGTATTCGAAAAAGCTCTTTTTCCACCAGCAGTATGTTTGAGCACGGCACTGTGGTGGTACGCCTTACAGGCAAGAAAGCTTTCCTCTAGCCACACAGTCATACATATCATACAGAACACTTGGAATAGCCTGTAGAGTGACCTCAACAGCGTGTACCCTGACAAATCCAGTTACCAACTGAGCCAAGATCCTCTAAACAAATGGCACAAATAAGCGTGATCTGTACATGACTATCTGGCAAGCCCAGGACACATTATCACTTGAATTAGAGTTGGACTTACGACGCTCAATTACTCCCAACAGGACATATAGACCCACCGTGAACCAGCAATCTTGGCAAGGACCAGATCATCTACAATAGGGAGCTGGAGCGCATTACAAGAGGTAGATCGCATTCTCCTCACTGGATAATGGGAGACCAAGATGTCGCTGGTAATGGGAGAGCTGATGTCCTGTTTTGGGCTGGCAGAATATGCTAACAGTCTTCCTCTAAATGCTTGTTAGGATAAAGAGCTTCTAGCACTGTCTCTCCCGCTTAACGAGACTTATAGTCGGTTATGCTTACTATGTATTTTGTTGGCGAGTATGCACGTTTTGTGAAATGATGAAGTTACTTGGATTGTTCGTGGAGTGAGGTGTTCCTTGAACGAAGGCGTATTGTCAAAGCAAATTCCTAGGGCTTCGAAATCGGACTCCGCACCTCCATGTGGTGAAGCCTGGGAACCTGACTCTTTCAGAGCTCAGAGCCAACGCGGACACGTCTTGTCGATGGCAGAGATCATGAACACTGTCTGTGGTGAGACAGCACAGAGTTTTCGCCTCGCCACCACGACATGCATCACAACAGAAGTCTCTTTACTTCTGTTGTCTGAACACAAGGGTACCGCCATGCTCAATTCGAAAAAGGCGTCTGCTCACCCAGAGGCACTACCGATTCGCCAGAGCACCGGCTCTTCACCACAACACAACAACTGGAGCTGAACGCAGTTCCCAACATACCGACCGTCAGTCTCTGAGACTTGACAACAACTCAATTCCAGGCAGCCAGCAAAGCCTTGCGATGCCGAACTTTTGGAGGAAAGAATGGAGGACTGGGCTGGCACTTTCTTTATATCACACTTGCCTCTACCTTTTGCTTTGCTTGCTCTGCTTGCACTGCATCGGCCCTTGGGTCTAACCTACATCATCTCCTGTACTAGTATAGAAACCACTCTCACGTGACACAAACCACCTTATTACCAGAGATGCATTTTGCATATCTCGTCTTTATATAGTCTATGACTCAGATAGGACGTTGAATATAAATTCAATCCAATCCAAAGCATATTCCTAGCTATTTGATTTTCTTTTGGACTAATGACTGTATAGTTGGGCAGTTTCATAGTCATAAATGTGGGCTTCTGGATGATGATGAAATAGTCAGTTTTTGCTGAATTAAATTGGGCTCATTCGTTTCACCACTAAGCGACCTGAGAGGTTGTATGGTCTTCCAACAACGTTTACCTCCTCGAAGTCGAGCCAAAGCCAGTGCTCTCATATCTCGTGTTCGAAAAACTGGAACCAGACCCGGATGATGACCTCGAGCTGCCTTCTCCGTTGTTCCATCCTCCGCTGGTACCTCCCCAGCCACTATTTGACTGGTTGCCTCGGTTTGCCATGCGCCCGGCTGCATATCCAGCTGCAGCACCGCCTAATACACCAGACCACATCCCAGGTCTCCAGCCCTGAGGTTGGTTAGTGCCGTATGTGCTTTTGCCTGGTCGGCCTTGGTAGTCATATGGCGGAGGTGGATCATCATTATCGTCGTTTCCATTCCATCCTCCACCACCGCCGCCCCAGCCTGGTCGATTAATACCCGCCCCTCCAGCACCTGCAGGACCCCGGCCCCATTGTTGGAAAATGTTGTAGAGTATCCAGCCTGCGACACCGATGAATACCATCCAGAACAGGGCTGCGGCGATTTGCTCGCCCAACGTCTTAGGTCCATCACCACCGGTACCCTCGTCGTCACCACCCCACCAGTGGCCCCCATCTCCTTTACCATACCTTTCGTGGCCCTTGTCTGAAAGAACCAGTCTGTACTCAACCCCACAGCTTCCTTTTAAGATATATGGATCTTCAGGATAGTCATAGCCTTCACAAATAACATCGGTGGAACCAAGTTTGAATTCGTCGGGAAGCGAGGCTGTGCACGTCCATTGTATGTTCTCGGAATCGTAGTCGGAACCAGAGTTCTTACAGCGCATTACGTCGACTTCGTAGAGGCCTTTAGCATTACCGCCTATGCATGAAAGCTGGAAATGTATTAGCTTGAGCCAAATCCGCTTGCGTTGAAGTGATGTACCTGAGGTATGGCACTAACACGACGATGAGAAGTGTCAAGTCCTTTGCGTAAAGTGAGGCTCTGAATTTTGGAGAGCTTTACTTTATCTGAACGTATGGCTTGCGTGCCACATACGCTCAGCAGTGCCACATATAAATAGTTGAGGACACGCATGGTATTAGCAGTGCAAGAATAAATGCGTGAGCTTTGCTACTGATATGGAAGGGCATGCAATCTCATGAGTGGCAAGTTGCATAAGGACACGGTGTTGAAGGTTGCTGCTCAGGTAACAATCTAGACTTCGCTGTGAAAGAAGGTTTCTTAGCGCATGATGTCACTCATCAGCTTGGGTAAGTGTAGCCGAGCCACCCGTATCTGAACATGGAGTTTCATCACGCACCCAACTTGGCAACATTCACACAACAACCATGAAACAACGGATAACATATGTTGTGACGAACCCAGAATCTTTCCATCCTGAGCAAATCAGCGTTCAGAAAGGAAGTAATGGGAATCGCGACGCGTTCACTTTGAAGGGTGTTCAGGCGGCAAAAGAACACCGTATCACTTTTGGTCTCGATGACCTGCCTGAAGCACTAGTTGATATGTAATTGTCCTACGAATTTGCCTTGCTCAAAAGGAACTGACACAGGTCAGCAAAGTTTTGAAGCGATGGCATGAAGTACATGTCCGCTGGGCGTCCGACGATTCACATTCAGTAACTCCTCCGTTCACGTCACGTGTATCACCAGGCCTACATATCTTCTTCACCCCTTCCAGCGAAGTAGACAGTTATCATCTATGCGAAGATATACACAAACTATTCGGTGGCCATGGTACACAGCCCAAATGCACGTCATCAAATGAGACGGCAGTTAAGCTGCCAATAATTTCGGAGCGCTTCTCAATGCCCACAACCTTGCAGTATTACTCGCCATTCTCACCCGACGAAGTAGACAAGACAAAAGTTGCTGCAGGAGTTTACGATCTAATCGGATCGGTATCATCGGCTTCATACCTTGACATTGACTACGACGCCATGTCGCAAGCTGTGGTTTTTACTGCCGTCTGGTTAAGGGCACCTAGCAAAGAAGGCTGGTCAGAATCCATCACGCTTCCAGAAGCAGACACGACAACTGAGATCGGTGTCTTAGCTCATGAGTCCAACACAGACCCAGAAGATATTCAATTCGGAGGGTTCTTGACTGTACTAGGTCGGGACGATAAACCAAGTATTACGCTCCTTGATATAGTTCAAGGAATATCACTGACATCTGATCAGAGCCAACACGCTTTCAAACGCCAACAAGACATTACCCCCTTCTGACCCTAGATCCATACAACCCCAACACCACTCCGAAGCTCTCACCCCTGACGTACACCACCTTCTTCCAATATCCCACTGGTCTACACCCAATCCTAACTCTGAGCTTCCCAACCGAGCACCTTACCCCACCAGACCCAACATGTAAACTGCACACGCACATCACTCTCCCATCCGCACTCTTTATCGACAAGTATCAGTTCGCCGACCCCCTCTTCCTCACCTCCAAAAATCTCGTCGCCCTGCGCAGTCTCGCGGGTGCAACCGACCTTGAAGCCCCAGACTGGGTAATCCCTTCTTGGGGCAGTGTCGCATTATTTGAGCTCGTCTCTCCCGCTCTCTCCTCTTCCTCTGAGACCACTTCTCCTCCAGTTACCATAGGGGAGCAGTGGAACGTGTCCATCCCCTTACACCTTCGTTACCTGCCTGCTGCTACTCATTCACATACACGCATCAGTGTCCCCTGGCCTGTAGTCTTCTGGGCATGTCGCGCTGAAGAGGGCGAGAAAATGAGTACCAACCCGTTTGATCGGAGGCATTTAGGATACGAGACGCTGTTCGGGCCCAAGACAAGGTTCATGCATGTCCAGCCTGCAACGAAGGATTCAGTAGGTGGAGAAGATCGGGAGATGTTGGAGTGGATTGATGTGCCGGTATTGGATACACGAAAGGCGGCGTGGGTAGAGGTTGGGACTGTGGGAATTGTAGTGTTTGCGTTTTTGGGGTTGTGCTGGGTATTGTTTGGAAAGGTTGGAGGCCAAAAGGTGAAGAGGGAGAAGAAACAGCAGTAAGATTGGTCCACGTAGGGGTGCCGCGAGAAGTATCGAGAGCATGGCATAAATTCAAGGTTAGTGCTGATGTTATGGTGTATCGTCTGTACTGCAAAACGCCGCTGCTGGCTTGTAGTCAAGCTAGCTGTTGGGTATCGTTGTTCTTTGTCCTCTGTTGCATGTGCCGCTCCATCCAAATACGGCCATCTGTCTATATTTTGCTCACCTGTCGAATCACTTGCGTACCATTTCCAACCTAATCTTCGATAGAGATTGCTTCCACAGGCATGGGAATCGAAGGAAGTGCCGTAATTGGGTTGTCTGCAAAGATAGGGTGCAGCGCATAGACCGGTCCAGCACTCTCCTCGCCATCGAATAGCATCAAATTCTGAATCGGCTGTTCCCTTTGTCCTAGCACATTAATGACATCCTGTGCAAGCTGGCCACCAAGGAAGGCCGTGACAGGCGCGAGCTCACTACCCAGATTCTGCAAGAAGCTACGGAGAAATTCGCCAGTCAGCGTGTCCGGAGGCAGCTGGTGCAGTTTGTGCTTCTCTTTCGCCATTTCGGTAAACCACAGCAGCTGTTGCGGGTCGTGCGAAGGGAACATGCCATGTGCTTGAAATTGGTATTCCCACAATGCGCGCACACAGGTCAACAAGGAGTGAACTTTCTTCAGTTTGCGATGGTTGCCAGCGATATCAGGTGGAAGAGGCGAGTCCTTGATTGCCATGATTGGAGAATATATCTCTTGCTTTGTGACAGTTTCGACTGACCTGCCATTCTCTTTCTTTGATGATGTCTCAAGTACGCTGCGCGTCGAGCTTTCTGGACCCACTTGTGTTGTCTTGTTACTGACTTCGCGCTCGACGACGTATTTGTGTTTAATTAGGTCGGCAAAGATGTACCCGTAAAGACCATGTGATGCACCGGAATAGAAGGGTCGGTTTGCGAGACGCGCACAGAGATTGAGCGTGTTAGTGGAGTTGAAGTCGAGATCCGTAGCAATGATTACGTCAAAATTGGCATAGAAGCTAGCCTCAGTTTCTGTACGGATGTCGCTTGTGTATACATTGACTTTCACTCGAGGATTCAGCTTCTGAACTTGTGGAGCAGCCGCTTGGGCACGCTGCAGATTGTTAGAACTGAATACTGATGTCGAGAAAACATGGAACGTACGTTCTTGCCCACATCGGCGTCGGTGATAAAAAATTGCGCTCCCAAGTCATCTTCAGTGACGTTCTCGTGGTCAGCAAGAGTAATTGAGCCAATGCCTGCTAGCACGAGGTTCTTTGCAATCTCGTTGGCCAACGCCTTGATTGAGACAAGAAGAATGTTGGCGGTACGGATCTTTTCTTGTGCCTTAACGCCCCAAAGTCGGATCTGTCGGTCGTAGAGTGCGATTTCATCTACCTAATAATTAGCTCTGAGAAGATATTGACTTTGCGGTTATTCTACCAGCAGAAATCTTCTCCGACTCAGCTATGGCAGCGACAGTCTGGCCAGCTGCATCATTCGCAGGGAAGATGTCATTGACGGCAGGGGCATCAGCAGGCGCGTCAGTAGACAGAACAGCAGGCGCTGTGGGTTCGGTCATCTTCAGAGAAGGTGTAGAGGGATCAGGTGTTTGAGAAGATGCAAATAAATTCAACAGGGGTAAGTGAATGAAATCAGGAACGGTTCAGCGCAGCTACTGGGCAAGGTGAAGTTGAGGGTCACCGTTGTCTACCTGGACGCGACCCAAGGTGAATGGGGGAAGTTCGGCCAGTGACGAAACAAAGCCCAGGTACCTTTGCGGCTCTGCAGCTAGCGCCTGGTTAGCCCCGCACGTGGAGATCTGTGGGGCTCTGACGGTGTTCATTAGACATCACCTAAACCTTGACACATTGACGCCTGTCTCCCAAGTACATTACACCTTTGACAGGGAAATACCGCAAGGCATCCCATTCGCTACATTCGGTACCCTATAATCTTCTCAGAGAATCTATCGCCTTGGTTACGAGTCCTATAGGAGCCCCGCCACACGTCAGCGATGCCGCGCCCGCCTACGTCTTCACCTCCATCAGCGAGTTTCCCATTCATGGCTGGCAGCTTCGACTTCCCGCTTGCCTCAAGCTCTCACCATAATGATGCACAACCCAACACAAGGAATGTCTTACGTTTAGCGGATGAGCCTCCAGAGCGTTCTTCGATTGAACTACCGGGATTGGGGTACAGTCTCCAGGAAGTCAGGCGCCGCACTGCTCGGAGACGCCAGCTGCACCGCTTGCTTGGCCCACCTAGTGATAATGATGGTACAGTACTTAATCCACTTAGGCGGCCTCCAACTGCAAACCTGAACCGTCCACGAGCTATTCCTAGCGAACGTTACCTTCAGCGTGCACAAACACGAATTGACCAGGAGCATGATGCCATTATGGATTCCACAATGGAACCCTTCGATTCTCTTAGCGAGAGGCCCCCTGTTATTGCTAATTTCGAAGATTGGATAGCAATGGTCAACCGTCGGTCAAGCCCAGGCGTACCAGATACAGTGCCAAGACGGACAAAACGGAGGAAGCTGGATCACAAGACTGGTGCAAATACTGAGCTTCAAGGTTATAAGTACGGCTATAAAGGTCAGATGGTTCCAGGGCGCCTGCGCATGGAAGTCGTTAGTTGTGATGGCGGCCAGATCACGCGAGACAACCCAATGGGCGACTACGATGTGGAAAATGTCTTGAAAAACGACAGAAGCGTCTATTGCACCGAGAGTTCCAAATGCAACATTTTGCTCAAGCATATTGGGGGTGCTCCTTTTGCGCTAGAAAAAATTGTCATTCGGGCTCCGGATCGTGGATACACGTCTCCGTATGTGTGTTTGTTTGTGGCTCGACGAATAACTAACAATATCCAGCGTTCAGGAAGGCCTTATATTTGTCGCCATGTCTGCAGATGAACTTCTGTCTGGTACCTCTGCTTATCGACTGCAGTATCATCGCCACTCGCTATCAGCTTCACCCTCTCCTAGGCGCAGCGATTTTGCTAGTAATGAAGAACAGATCTCGCTAAGAGAAACAATAGGGGGTTTGAACCAGGGATCACGTGCACGTGCACGCTCACATCCAGATAATCGGAGATTTTCGGAACCCTTGATGGAGAGTGATGAAGAAATAGACTTTGACAACTGCGATCACACTACCGCCGCTGGAGTTTCTGCTCCTACACCACCTCCTTTCATCGTTACAACTACCAGTGAAGAAGACGAAGAAGATTCCAACGATGACTGTCCCAACATCGAAACAATGACCAATCGCATTCAGCGCGGGGGGCGCTGGCGGCCCGGTAGTGATGATGAAGGCGAGGATGTAGTATCTCGTCAAGACACAAGCGCACGCCTTCGTCAGCTCCTTGAGACCGCGCATTTTGCCGATGACTATGAGGCGCGTTCACGCCGTATTACAGCCGGTTCACAGTATCGGAATCTGGGCAGTACGGAATCTATACGAGCTTCAAGACTAGAGAGGCCAAGTCGGATTTATGGCGACGCGGGAGAGGCTGATCGGGGCAATTTGCTTGCCCCGCATGCAAGATTCTTTATTAAGAAGAACAGGAATAAAGTCACAATCAAGTTTGAGCCTGCGATGTAAGTTCGTCGAACTTAACGTGGGTACTTTAACTGAAATAGTTTGCAGCTCGGGTCGTAATGTCTTGCTTAAGCTTTGGAGTCCAAAGGACTCAGAGGATGGTAACATCGACATTGAGAGCGTACAATTTTATGGTTACTCGGGTCCCCGCTTTTTTCAAGCTACGCAGGCTTGCTAAACACCGTTTCTAATGAGATGCTATAATTGTGTGCAGTATCAATGGAGGATCTTTCACTATAACGACGTCATGATTGCATGATACGCGACCAATTGCTTCATTGCACTTAGAAGTCTTAAATAACAGCTTGGTGGGCCAAAAGAAGTGCATAAGTAGTCATTCGGGTTTTCCGAACATATCGTCTATGCTTCAAGTCAAGTACATACGCCAATACCCAACAGTTCCTGTAGAAGTACTTTCGCTTACTTCATGTCACTTCCGCTTTTTAGATTTTCTATATTTCTTTCACCATTGTGGATACTCAATAGCACACTACACGTGGCCAGGTCGTATCATACAGAGTTGTTAAAAAGCGAGCAATAGGTATATTGATTACCAGATTAGGTCTGGCATGAGCTTCAGGGTGACCTTTCCACATTTACTTGAGTAATCAATCCATCGGTCGCTTGCTTGTTAACAAATCTAGCATTATGTTTGTCTTCGAATAACCTTTTAGCTCTTATTGTTCTACCACTTCACTTTCCCAGGCGTCACACCGCAAAGCTTCTGCTTCCAGCCTCGGTCACCCTCGAACCCGCTTTAACCTGGGGCTGCTACCATGAACCGCAAGACCATGCATGCACCATACATTCTTTATAGCTGCCAGAAACTTTCGACCGTTCCGCATAGGCCAGGAACGGCTATTCTGTGCTTCCTGCATATATCGCGCAGTCATGCAAGCTACCTGGCATCAGCAATAGAAGGCCGATTAAAACTCATTATATGTGCACCAACCGCGATGTGCAGGTGTTTAGTTGAATCACTGATATGACCTCCGAATATTGACGTCTTCGACTTCGTACTTCAATTAAAAGCTATCATCACCATACTCCACCAAATTGTTTATGTTTATGTATTTGTGACAAGCAAAGCGTTCAACCCATGGTAATTGCCAAGGCTAGCAGGTTAAAATGTAGACAATAAACATTTATGGACCAATACCGAAGAGTTGAAGGGCATGCTATCCAAATGATAGTTGACACATGGTCCCAGTGCCTGTGAAATGGGTCTCTTTGCATTGTCCAGGATAAATCGGAGCGCGATTAAGCAATACACAGGACGCGTTCCGTTAAGTCGACTCAATTTGCAGTATAACCACTGCCAACACCAACAACAGCTCTCATGGGTAAGGAAACGTTTGAGATGCCTGGAAGCTTGACTATGGGCTACTCAACAAAAGCTCTAATGCTATATCGGTATTTGATGAGACGGTTCACTTCAAATATCCTCTCTACCAGTGTACATAGGTGATGCAAGATCTCCTCCTTACGACTACTACCACCCACTACAGCCACAGCCAGGTCTTCCGGAATTGTCTCAACTTGCGATTCGAGTAATCAAAGGGTAAGCATATACACGCGCGGGTCTGTCAGAATGTAGGAACTGGCTGGTGGCTCTTCCTGGACAACGTCTTTCTAGACTCCGGCGCATGTTCTTGCCTGTACAAAAAATTATTCGGGAGACTAAAGATTAAGTCGTGTATGCAGGAGATTACTGCATATCTTTCTGGCTCTGGCTTTCGGTAAAAGTTCCCAGCGCCTACTCTAGGTACACCCAGCTCAGAGAAGTCGAGTCATAAATAGCAACTGTTGATACATAGATTTTTCACAACACCAATAGCACCAATGCATGTATATCGTGAGGCTTACTATGCATCTGCATCAATATGGCGTATGGGTATTGAGATATTGGAGAAATCACAATCTATGTCATTGCAGATTCCAACCGCAACATCAGGAGTCTGAGCACAGCAAGCGAGATAACTGCAATAGCAGTAGATTAAATCACATTTTTGTGAGAATACAAACAAATGTCCACAAATCTTGTTTGATACTCATCCAGGCTACTACCACGTCGATGAGGATTTTACTTGTTCTTGAGAGTATGCATTAGAGGATTGAAAAAGTTGATCGATCGATGATGTTGCAGTACACAGGATGGAAGCAAAGAACCAAGAATGACTGGGACTTTCAAGATGGAGTTTAACCACTTGTTGATATCCTAACATGGTAGCGGAGACAGGTATTCGCACCTTAGAAACATGTCGAACGCTATTCTTTGAGCCACAGATCCATGTGACACTGCACTGATTTCCCTGATATACAAATTTTGGTCCAAACAAGGGCCTTTGCGAAATTGATTGATTGTGCCAGTTGTGAACTACATGGTAATTCTTAAGCTCATACAAGGAGCTCCAACCAATATCCCAAATAGGAAAACTTAAGACCGATTATCTCCAAGTATCATTGATCGTTGAACTGCTTCCACACCCAGCCGAGGTAGTGTACCTCCTGTTAGGATCACTCTCCCACACCACCGCGCCCGCTGACGTTTTACGAATGTACTTGTACTCGAAAACCGTTGAAGCAGGCAGGTCAATATCAACAGTCCAAAGAGGATCACTGCTAGTGTACTTGCTAGCACTCAAAGCCTTCGCACTGTTGGGATCCCAGTTGCTAAGCTGAGTAAGCTGGCCGGTGACAAAGATGTTATCACCAAAGGTTGTTGTAGCGCGAACGTTGAAAGTGGTCTTAGCATTGCAAGCTGGGGTGCCAGTACATGATGTGGGAGGCACATTGTTGGATGGCTCACCCCAAGTTGGACTGACAACACCAGCGCGGCGCTCGATGGCTGTAAGAAAAGCGGCGTAGGACCAGGTTAGGTCAACTGCGGATAGCGGCGCACCGCTATTCTTGTCAAACTGCTCGGAGAGGCCACCGTTGGAAGGCGTGTACTTTTGAACAACAGCAACATAACCGTCAGCGTAGGTCTTCACAGCAGATGTGATCGAAGTGTAAGTGGCGGAGCCCTTGGCGTATGTTCCAGTGGTGATCGACGGAATTAGATCTTTGAAGAAATCAAGGGATACTGAATTGATAGTGATGGAAGCCTGCTTGTCCCACTGGTAGAGTGCAGAGTATAATTGCTCAGCTGCCGCGAGAGTGGTGAGGTACCAAGGGTTTCCATTGTAGTAGACATCTTCAGAGTAACGTCCTACAGCAACAGCTTTGCCTTGAGCAATACCCTTGTTAACGGCGTACACGGAGCGGAATGAATCGGTTACAGCCTTGTGATTAGCAAGTGCTCGAGGAGAGCAAGGCTGAAAGGTAGCATCTGTGCACTTGGCTGCGGGGTCAAAAGTGTGAATGGAGGAGAGGAGGGAGTTTGCGTCCTTTCCTGTACGGCCATCGTTGACGTTGATGTTAGAGTCAATATAACTACCAGTCCAAAAGCTCTGCGCAAAGCACAAAACTTGAGGTGCTGCGGCCGCACAACCATCACAGGTCTTTCCGAGTTTGGTCGCAAGGGCTGCACCTTCAACGAGTGCACGATGAGATGCTGCGATGGTGAAGAATGAGGAGCCATTGACCTCCTCCCAAAGATCGAAGCCGGTCTGGTTCCAATAGCGAACAGTGTAAGCAAGATCCTTCGCGATGACCGGCCATACAGTGTTGAGCGCCTGAGTCTTTCCGCCGTTATCAATCAGCCAGTTGGCGTAGATAGTGAGAGCTGTTGCACGAAGTGGCGGACCGTCACGCTGAGGACGGCCCCACGCACCAGTGAATGCGGTGCGGTCTACGTTGAACTTCGGCTCACCAAGTCCACCTGAATCAGGAGTCCCTGATGGATTGGAGACGCCTTGGAGGTAGGCTTGAGCTGAAACGTAGTCATCAATCTTCTGGCGCAACGATGTGTCACCAGCTATGAAGCGCTCTACGAGAGCCTTGTATGTAAGAGCAGCATCACGTGTCCAGGTATACCAGTCTGTAGTCTATGAGCTTGGTTGAATAGATGCTCTATTCATCATGTACTTACAGTCTGGATTAGAACGCGATGGGCTGGCTACAACAATACCAGCTGGAACACCAGGTGCTTTGTTACCGCCTCCGCCAATGTTGGCAAGTACACCATTAATTGAAATGGTTGATTGAGCCTGGATGAAAGCATCAATGGTAGCTTGGCGGCTCTCTAGATCAACGAGTGGCGAAGCCTGAGCGCCAGAGAAGAGAAGAGCAGCTGGCAGAGCTCGAAGGAACGACGTGAACAACATGGTGTTGACTCGAGTTGTGAAAAGAGCTGGAGTGCTTGATGATCATCCCCTTTCAGAGACCGCGGCCATTTTATATCTGTGTTCATCATGTACATGTCCTTGGTTACCAGCACGACGATGCTTGTCGCTTGTCCGACTTTGGTAAACATCGACAAGCATCAAGTAGCGGGCACTAGCATGGCTTCATGCTATGACGGAGGCGAGAGAATGTCCATGGATATGATTGAAGCAGAGCGGCCCGAGGGTAGGCAAATAGGAAACGAGGACAGCTGAGGCTCATTTGAAGCTGCGGTAGCGCCCGACTGGGACCACCAATCATGGCAAAGAGATCTGATCTATGAAGCAGACATGTGAAGGGGAAGAAAAGCCAAAACCGGACATCCCCCAGATTTAATCCTGACCAATTGCTGCACGTGGTGTGTGGGGAGCATGACGCCTTCCTAATTGGACTTAGCCTCTGCGGTTAAGAAACTGGCGCATCTTGCGGACCGACATCGTCACTCGACCATATTGTGACACCACACCACAAGCAGATGCAATTCCAATATTCCTAAGAATCAATTCAATGCCCAAACCCCTGAATACATGGTAACCCCGCTTTACTCGGCATTATTGTAGCTGCCGGTACACCGTTCAAACGGGGCAATACACAGAGGCCCGACTATGCACCATCTACGATGCAGAAACGTACGGAAGAAACACGGAAGTAGCAGTGCATGCGAGCCGTAGATATCTTTGAACTGTGCTAGTGAGTTGGGTCTATGGTTATATCGCAAGAATGTTTCCAAACACCATAGCACGCGCTCCAATTTAACTTAACGACGATATCTGCTAGGCCGTGTCTAAGTTGATCCGCTCGTCCTCTTTTAATACTCCTAAAGGTCTGCAATGACGTTTAGGGCACCTTTCCGCTATTGCCTTTGCTCTCTCTGTTTAGCCCTCCAGTTCTCCCCTCGAATACCCTAACCTTCCCTCCCAAACCCCACCTACAATCTTCCACACCAAACTCCATTCTCTATACTCCTCCACCGTATCCTTATCCACCCAACATCCGTGCCCACTCCCTACTCTCCGCATTCCTCTGGATCCCTCATCTTCCCTTCCCTTCAAATATTCTACCAGCCCATAACGCTTCAAATCCTCCTCTGTGCAGGGCGTAAAGAGACAGGTGCCGACTTTCTTATTCCCATGTGGTGATGTGAGGAGGTGAAAGTACCCAATGCTGTGCTGGGCGTTAGAGTAAAAGTGTGGGAGAAATGCAATATTGATGTTCATATCGTTAGGTCGCTTTGGTGCGAAGGTGCAGTCAAGAAAGGGGAGGGGTGCGAGGTTGCCTGGCGCGGAGGGGTGGAGTATTGGGAGGGTGTCGAGAGGGTGGATGTTCGGAATATGGTTTAGTGCAGACGTGAGATTGATGGATGGGAGGTTGCGCTGCGCGATACGCGCAATTGAGAGGAAGATAGCGGGGTTTTTGGTGTTGCCAGAGTAGATAGGGTGGTTGTAGGCTGAGGGTGAAGAAGGTGGAACAGGCAGTGCTAGGGTATCTGATAAGCTTTGTGGAATGTCTGGTGATAGGTCGCTTTCGAAGGCATCCTGGTATTCTGCGAGGTCGCGGTAATCGGTATGATCCAGCGAGGGTTTGGTTTCAAGACCAAGCCGACGAAGCATATACAGGTAGTGCTTCACTCCGATGAGTTGCCGTTGGTTGTCCTCGATTTCCACCGAATTGACAAGGAGCGTGTCTTGATGCTTTTCATATCGTAAAACGATAGCATTACAGGTCTGTTCGAGCGCTGGTGCTTGTCTCATACTTCGGAATATGCTGGTCTGTGACTTTTGGGCCGCTATTTGTTGTGTAAATTGCAATTCGTGACTCTGACATTGACGGTAGAGTGGACCATTATTGGTACGAGTTTGCAGTCGTAATGCTGCTACAGTTGCCATCTCCGCGTTTGCACGTTTGCTCGGCTTAGCACTTTGGTATGAATGTATCACAGAGTGTTTGTTGTTTTGGTGAAAGCAAAGTACTCTACGGAAAGCGGAGAAATGGTCAGTGCATTCACCGCCTTTGGTTCATTACTATAAGGATCTAGCTATCTATAACACGCCTGTGGACCCTGATAGTTTTCAATCAGACTCTTCGTCTGTATCTTGCCCAAACACCAGAGGTACAACGTCATCGTCATCATCGCTATCATCACCGCCTTCACCTGGCTCGGGTAGATCTGGTATCGCAGAAGCAGTGGCTGTAACCGTGAAATCTGATGTCGCAAGTACCTCCGCGTTTTTTCCATGCTCCATGAGTGGAGTGGCTGTATCAACAGCTGGCGGCATGGGCGGCACTACCGCATATCCCGCTTCTCCGAATCGTACTCGTTTAGCAGGCGAAGGAGGAATCTCACCAGCATGAGGCCGTTTGCTCGTTGCCTCTTGTGTGTTGTCTCCTTGAACTTCTACCGAAGGCTGAGTGGCAGCTCTCCCACTAGCAGCTGATGGAGCATCGGCCATATCAAAGTCCCTCATCACGATTTCTCTTTGCCCTTCCGTTTCCAGCAAAGAGTCCAATTCTTGACCTACGAAAGAACCCTTTGCTTGTTTCGCATCTCCTACTTCCTCTTCCTCGTTCTCCTCCTCGGCTGCAGCTTCTTCCTCGTCCTCATCTCCATCCTCCAATTCGACATCTTGTGCTCCAAGCCGAATGACGGGCATTCTTGGTCGCAACATGCCTTCGATGTTCTTATCTTCTGGGAAGGAGCGAGCCATGAGCGGCAAGATGCTGGCGGCGGGTTTGCCGAACCTTTTGCTGGGCGGTGGGTTCAGCACACTAGCCAGCATGGCATACTTATGCTGAACAAGAACTGCCGTGCGGTCCAAGCGAGCTCGCAAAGAGTCAGAAAAGTATTGCGCACGAATATCTGACAGAAGAATTGGCAAGAGGCCATAGGCTGCATCTTTCAGACCTGCAAAGCTGACGGCTGGATCACTGGTAGTTTTGGGTCCAAGGAACGAATCCGCGTTGGTGGTACCTTGCCGTTGGCTGTTCCCTTTCGACTTGGCTTGTCCTGGGGTTTCCTTGACCGCCCCACTATTGACCTCCGAAGGTAGCAGATCCTCACAACAGGTGCGGATGAGCGGTACAAGCGATTCGATGGATGATTTAGGCGTAGTCGCACCCGATCGTTTTAGCAAAGCTGCGGTAGCCAGGTAACAAGCTGTACGTATTTGTGCGTTGTCCTTCTCGGAACCAAAGATCCAGACTAGCTGATCAAGGATTAACGCATCGATCGCCAATGTGCTTGCTTGTAGTCTTTGTGCCATAGAAAGTAGTAGCTCAATAGTAGCTAGATGGATCTCAGGCAACACCAACCAGAGGTTCTCTCGCTCTTCCTTACTGACCTGGTTGTTGGGCCTGACAGTGTTTTGGAAAGACTTGGATCCGGATGTAGGGATCGTCAGAGACAGCATTCGTGTAATCAAATCCATAACCACACCAACTTTGAATGTTACCGTGTTTGCTGTCGGCGTCTCCAGATACTCCTTTACAAGCTGGAGCAAATTCACTAGCCTTTCGCTTCCTGCAAATATTCCAGACCACGGTGGCAGAGATAAGTAATCATCTTCAAGATCTTGGACTTCGCCATCCAAAATATGACCATTGGCAGGTGCTTCTCGTACAGTAGATTGCCAATCCTCAAGAACGGCACGGAACACCCTATCGGCAACACGATGGACCCCACCAATAGTAGTTCTTAGTGCATTCTCCCATTCTTCGCTGGAGGCACCTTTGGGCGCGCAGCACGGCAATTGAACGAGAAGTCTTCGTGCAGCAATCGATACCTCGGTTGTGACAACATCCTGAGGTTGGTCTTGCACCAGTCCGGTGGATGGTGTGGGCGCGACCAAACGACACAAAAGTGGTCGAATCTGCTTGAGATAGGAGCGGAAGATGGTTGGGTGCCTTGGTAGCAACTCAGAGAAGCTCTCAAGTACAATGAGCAGAAGGCTGCCTGAAGCTTTAGAACTGACGATCTGCATGCCTGACTGCACAAACGTCGGTAGAGAGGGAGTCGTGATTTCGCGGACTAAAGTTGGATATTCTCGTGTGAGCATGAAGATGCGGGTCAATGTGATGATGCATAGCTTCTTCGAAGTTGGTGGATCAGGCTTCGTCAAGATACCCAAAAGTCCACGCACCCAGGGAAGAGACTTCTGCAAGGTCTCCCAGCCCCCAACTTCGATAGTAGCCTTGATCAAAACAATTGCTGACCATCTTCCTTGAATCGTCCGGTCTTGGAGCAGGGTTGAAAGCAAAGTCCGGTATTTGTGAATTGCAACTGAGGCCTCCGATGAAGACTTGGCGTTTGATGTCTGGGTTGACGATAGAAGTGTTCTGCAATTGGATAAGGATGCAGCTATAGCCGGCACGTGCTGAGGAAGTTGTGCGGTCGCGGTGGAAGATATGCGGAAGCTCAATGCTCGAAGAGTCGCCAGCTCTGTCGCTATTGGAGCCATTGTGCTGATTGCAATCGCCTCTGACTTCTTGAATAAGATGACCTAGACCTAGCCACGTTGATGTTTCGAGATTCATCACAGAAAAAAGTTCACATGTATGAGCGTTGGGTTGATCCGTGCACAGCGCTAATGAACAGGGGTCTGCCAGCAAATCGTCTATGCGGAGTGTTGCAATACGCGCAGTGACAACGTACGACCATGGCCAGCTTCTTCCTGAATCATATCTCTCCTCGAACATGGTTCTGAGTCACTCGCGACCACGTATAACGCGACATACATATCTTTAACATAATGGTGGTAGGTGCCTTTTAACTCGAGCATGGGAATATTAGAACCTGAAGAGCAACGTCATCTTCCATATACCTACAGTAGCTGACAGCTACCCAGACCGAAAGCGCAAAGGCTGTGGGCTACATACAGCAACTGGACGAGGCTCGCTGCGCTGGACGATGGAAAGACGTGCCAGAGCTCTGCAGAAAAGTCGAAAAGCATGCACCACACCGCCGATGTCAGCCAACGCATATCCTACGACCGACTTCATGATGGCTAACGGCGCATCAAGGCCTCACACTCACTGGTCGATCTGAAGCACAGATAGCTGTCTACAGCGCTCAAACACCTTCTACCGCAGCCTCGATTGCATCCTCCGGCCTTACGCAGATCATACCTACACTACTCAGTGCCGTTGAAGGAGAGGGACACGATGCACAAGAGGGGTTTCAAGCTACAGTTTGCCTAGGATGGTTGCACTATGTGCTAGAAGAGCCAGAACTGGCTGTATCGCGCCTTCCTGACAGTCTTGACGCAGTTGCGGCTAGGACCTCTGGGCAGGCGGGATCGCTCACTGGATGGTCAAGAGTTTGTGTAGTCAAGGGTACCTTCCTGAAAGGTAGGGAACCTCAGGAGTTTGATTTTCTGTATGACTGACCTAGTACAGGTTCTGCTCAAGAGAAGACAGGTGCTACTGCTGAAGCAATCAAGACTTACTCATCCATCCTGCCATGGTTGTCTTCACACGGCTCCACGACCGGCGAATCAGCACAGTTCAGAATGTGGACAGAATGTCTCCTGGGTCGCCTTTGTCAGCTGTCAGATCAAAGCCAAGGCAAAAACAGTCTCATCGGATCATCTGAGGCTTTACAAACATTTCGATCGTGGGCAAAATTCTCAGAGGGAGCAGGACGAACCTCTGGAACGGACACTGTAGACTCCAAGTCCCGTCGACTAGCTTGGAAATCCTACTACGACACCCTTTCCACCATCATTCGCCACAATCTACCATACGATACAGGTGCGGCACAGTCCACTTCTGAAAACCCGGTGATACAGAGTCAGACCAATGTACGACTACAGCAGCGTGCCGAACTCAAGCGTGTGGAGGCGATATACGAAAGCCTGTTGATCAAAGAGACGCATTTCCCTAAGGCCAGTGAAAGTAATCGTGAGGTCGAAGTCTGGGTGGATTCAGTAATCAGCAATTGGCGTGTACTCTGTGGTGCTTCCTGGACCGATAGTGATCTGGGAGAAGGTGGAAAAGAAGGCGTAGGACGCAGTGTGATTGACGTGAGCATCTTGCAGCCGAACGTATACCATTGTTTCCCAAACTGACCCTTTATCTACAGATCCTGTATCGAGCTGCGACCAAGACCTTCCATTCGACACAGATTCTGCGCTATCTGTTCATTGTTCACGCCTCCTTAGCTGATTTCGAACTGGCGTTCAAGGCCTACGACTCATACATTGAGATAGTTACTCGAGGCAAAGACCGAGCAGAAAAGGAAGGCAAGCCAGACGAGGGCGTTGATGATGATAGTACTGTTCTTCGAACATCAGCGGAAGCAGTCCGTTTGTTGTGCCGGTACGGGTCTCATAAAGAGGCTGAAAAGGCAGTAGAGATTGGGCGTAATCTCGAAAAATGGTTAAACCACTTCGAAGATACCAAGCTAGCTTTCGAGGCAAGCTCCGCATCGCCTAAAGAGGTGCAAGTCGAGCCCGCATCATTGGCCGTTGCATACTGTGCTATTGGTGTCGGGCAGGCACATTGGGCACAGCTTACATATGAAGCTGATGTAAGAGCTGAGATTCAAGCAAAAGCTATTCAGTATCTGCGAAAATCCCTTGCACCTTCCCTGGGCGACTCGAACAACATCGACGCCCTGTACGCTCTGGCAGTCGTCTTAGCCGAGACACGCGATATCGTTGGGGCAATCAAGGTTGCGAAACGTGCGCTTTCTTCGGCCGCAAAAACCCAGGCTGCATACAGTACTGACGGCGTACTATCGAGTGGATCAATCACCGAATTTGGACGCGAGCGAAAGTTGATTCCGCTATGGCATCTGCTTGCCCTGTTATTGACATCTCGCTCTGAATTTGCTGCGGCTGAAAAGGCTTGCGAAGCAGCTTTTGCGCAGTTCGGAGATCCAACAGTTTTGTTTGGAACAGATGCTGGTACGTTCCGCAGTGAACATCTGAAAGACGTCAGTAGCTACAACGTTAGTTCTCATGGTATTGTGGATCGCATGGGCGTCTTTGAGAAGAGCGGTATACTACAAATCAAAATGACACAACTAGCACTCATCGAAGTCACCGACGGCGCCCTTGCTGCTGTAGAAGGGTGTGACGAGCTCCTGGCCCTTTATGGCAGGCTCTTCGGCTCATCAGCCGCTGAGAAAGTTAGACTCGAAGTTCCAGCGACAGTAGCACCGCCAAAGAGCAGCGCAGGAACAACGAAAGGAAGCATATTCCGTGGACGTGGTTCTGTCAGAACGCAAAAAGATATCTCAGTGAGCAACTCGTCAGTGCTCAATCCCACAACGGGATCAGCACCTGCCATCCAGGTGACTGCGGACGGCACGAATTCTCAAGCAAACGGACACCATCATCATCCACATCTATTCCACCACCACAAACAAGAGGATGGTCAACCTGGTGTAGCTAGGAGTTCGAGCAAGCTGAGAAAGCGTAGTGCCAGTTTCAGCAGGCAATCTGTGACAGGGGCCAATCAAACCGCAGAGGTGCCATCCCTACCGGAGAACGCGCAGAATGGGACACCGGCCCAAAGTAGCGCTCCACAACCCATGTCAGCAGCAAGTTCGCCTAGGAAGTCTGTTGAGAGCAACGAGACGCCACTTCGACCTATTGCACACAACCTACCACACGCCTCCCCTCCACAGGGCCATGAACATCAACCTCCGAGACAAGACACCAGGCTTCCAGCTCCGTTCCCCGATGTCAACTATATACCTCCGGATCCTTGCTTCTCCAAGCTTCAAGATCGACGACAGAGAGTATCCTTATTGATTGACATATGGATTTTCATCTCTGGCCTGTACGCTAGGGCACAGGCGTTTGAGGATGCCAGAGAAGCTGTCGCCGAAGCGCTAAAGTTGGTAGAGGCTTTTGAGGGCGAGTTAACGCTGGAGTTTTCGACCGCTAAAGCGCTCGCCAGTAAAGGTTGGGGAGGTGGTAAGAGCGTCGAAGAACTGTGGGCCGATGCCTTCACTGCGGTATGACTATCATGGACACATACTTAAAGAATATTACTAACGTCATCAGCGCGGCGAACTTCTTGTTGCCCAGTCTCTCAAACACGAAGCCCGCATAGACTTCGAGCGTGCACTTCTACACTTTCCGGACCACCCGCAAGGCATCGTTGGTCTTTCTAATATCCTACTCGACATATACTGCCAAGATATTCCTATGGAACCTATAAGAGCCACAGACGCTACACCACTCTCTCCCATACATGCGCCAACTACATCCCTAACCGCAGCTAAAGCGGAGCCGAGGAAACACCACCTTACAAGTCACATACCCTCAGCTGAGAACCAGCTCTCGCCACCAGAGCTAAGCCGTCTTGCAGCACGCGACCGCGCTTTCGGACTGCTTTCAACACTGACAAAGCTTGGTACTGGGTGGGACTACTCTGAGGCGTGGTACGCGCTTGCGAGAGCGTACGAAGAAAGTGGACAGGCGGAGAAGACGAAAGAAGTGCTGTGGTGGTGTGTCGAGCTTGAGGACACGCGTCCGATCAGGGGTTGGAGAAGTGGTGCGCTAGGTGGGCTTGTGTTGTGAAGGGGGTATACTGTAGAAGCAAGCAAGCAAAGATACGTATAGAAGGTCAATCGTCATAGATAATTACAGGTGCAGTCAATTCACACTCCAAGATGAATAACGTATTGCTCTTATTGTGTTCTTCAACCCATTTTGGTATGTCTGCCTGCCGGGTCGAACTGTCTTCGTATACATATGATGTGACGGTTTTTTGGGAGCATGGTGAATAGCTTACTAAAACACATTCAGCTAATCATACTATCTCGATAAAGAGCGGGGTTTACCCTTCCTCTTGAGAGGAGACACGAATATAGAACAGTGCAAGACGGATTAACAACCCAACAAGCGCACACACATGTGTAGTAGTAGTAGTAGTAGTAGTAGTAGTAGTAGTAGTAGTAGTAGTAGTAGTAGTATTACTATTATTACTATTATTATATTAACGTCCCGGTACATTTGGCAATTGCCTTTATGTACATTATCACCTCCTATGGGGTATTGGGGACGCGTCAGGCGCTAAAGCGGAGGCGGGTCTTGCGTGAGCAACTCCTTTTCAGGGGTGTGTCTTGTCCTCCTCTCCTCCGTGCGAGAGTAAAAGACACACACATGTGTTGAACGTCCTGATAACAGATTACATGTTTTATGCTATCTGGTACAGTGCCTTGGGTAGCCTAGATAGCAAGGAATGGTGTGCCTTCATTACAGGTTCGTTGAGCATTGTGTTGGGGTGGCCGCTCGGTGGGAACCACATTAACAAAAGCGTTGCTTCGTGATGTGATGCTTTGGGTACATGGAGAATGTCCCAAATATTGACCAGTAAGGCAGAATCAGGTCGCAATACAGTATCCGAGGATCTAATATGTCAGCGAACCAACAATTTATTACGATACTCAGTTAATGACGTCCCAGACTCTCTTTTCATATATCTGTCCTCCATATAAATTAGTGCGTTAATGTGAGCAGCGTCTCGTCGTCTGTGTAAACAATATCAACCTCTAATTGTTGTAACATGCCCAATTTTAATCCATTTGCAGCGGGAATATTGCTCTCTGAATATCAGGTTAATCTATGCGTTTTGGTGCTAGTCTTTGTCGAATCGACCAGGTATAGCCTGAACGATGACTCGATTGGAAGAGTGTTCTAACATGCTTAGATATAATTCCAGAAGAAGAAGCATTGCCAACGTGATTGTCTGATGCCTTTTCAGGTGCTTGACTGCTGCAATGGTGTCTAGCACGAGACGCGTGGCTAGGCTACGATGATATTGAAATCTTTCATCTGGTCAACATTCTTAGAGTCAGGTCTCATCGAGTGCATCATTCTGAGCTCCCTTTTCTGGTGTAGATGGATTGAATGTTGTCCTGTATGATGCTAGATAGATCAGTCTTGCTAGGTGACCGTACTGAAGGTGGAAGTGCTGAGATATGTATCGTGATTCTCTTGAAAAAAAATCTATGAACATGTGCAGTGATAGACCTGCTTGTTAATACTGCACAACTGCCTACGTAGATGTCCAAGTACACAAGCTTAACAAGATCAGCCGACGTCTATGCTACAGAGCATGGCAAACTGTGTCTTCCAGGGCTCTTTAATCAATCTAGACGGGCCGCCAATATTGAATTTGGTTGATGCTGTTGGTAAGAGGGAAACCCATCGTCTTGTGAGTTGAAGGGGTTCAGATTCAATAGTTCAATTATCGTGAGGGGAGGCACAAAACCGTATTGCAGAAGTGGCGACACACGACACACAATGATATCATAGAATGCGAGCATGGCTCGCTTTTGATTGTGATTGTGTCAATGGGAACAAGGAGTGCGGAATCGTGATGTATTGATATGGAAACAGCGCGAACTATGTACTGTGTGCGCTAAGCTCTAATATGGTATAGTGAATGAACTGTCTGACTTACAGATTGTGATTGGGTTTAACTTCCTATCTTAGTTCTAGACTATGGAAAATAAGAAATGCAAGTAGCATCTCTGGTAATAAAGAGGAATTGTCAAATGAAGGTGGTGTCTATTTTAGCACAAGGGATGATGTGAGTTAAGACCCAAGGGCCGATGCAATGCGAGCAAGGCAAGCAAAGCAAAAGGCATGGGTAAGCGTGACAGGGAGAAAATACCAGACCAATTCTCCATCTTTCCTCCATAAGTCCGATATCATGAGACTTTGCTGGCTACCTCGGTTTCGTTGTCGTCAAGTTATTGTGACATCTGTACACAATAGGTTTGTGGGTTACCTCATTCGTACTTTCGCCAAGCTCATCCTTGCCTCATCAGCCTCTCAACTCTCTTATCTGCAGTCTCATCGTAAACGCTCTGACTCTTCTGTATCATCATTTTTGCAACACCAACCCCAAACATCAACAGACTTGTGATAAAAAGTGGTGCCAACAAGTACCTCCCGAACTGCATCTCACCACACGCTGTTCGGAGAGACGCCCAGACTTTATGAAATTCGGGATCGGCCTTGTAGAGGTTGTTTGCAACTCTGCAAGCTGCAATCTACCGGGTGCATTCAAAGGCATGATAACGAATATATCCTGCCTCCCACCGACACTTTCACTTGTTCTCGGTGTCGTAGGTGACTTGAGTGAATATAAACACGGCCAAGGTTAGGATGAAGGCCAAAGATTTAGGGAGAATAATGGTAAAGAGAGTGTTGTTTTAAGCAGCACGCTTTGATGCTTAGATGCTTATGATGAAGGTTTAGTAATGATACCCCTGTATTGGATAACATGAAGGACAACTCACTTTTCGCGTGAGAAAGAAGCCAATCACGCCAGTAAGTCCCACCAAAACACTCAAGGTAGCTGCTGTGAGTATTAAGTGCTCGTTTGTAGAGTTATACCCAAGCCAGACGTTGTGCTTCGTATCCGGGTCATAGTCTGGTCCACGATGCCATTTGTAGTAGTCCTCTGAGGACGTTTTACTCACGAGGTTCATGCCATAGCTGGTAAGATACAAAGAAGCAGGCGAGAGGCCAATGAGTGCGAGAGAAACGACTAGAGCGCTAATCTTGAGGATGAGAAGGAAGTGCGACACAGTGATTGTTATATCGTAGCTAGTTCAAGTTCTGTGATGAGGTTTGTTTACACTGATCAGAGAGAGTCTTAAATGATTTTTTATATTCCTAAAGGAGTAGTCTGCCTTGTAGTGCTGGCATGGATTGCCTGAGCGCAATACTGCAGTGCCGAGTCGACAAGATCTGCTGTGCCTCCATAACCTGTAAAGGACCCGGATTTGCTGCATGATTTTTGTAAAACTACGAGGTAGTGACTAGATCCTTGGTATTTCTATGAGAAGGCAAGGCGGTCCTGGTGCAACCTGAAAACCCAACGTGCATGCGACTATTGGTGATGAGTGCTTTATTGAGCACCTTCATTCATCCACTCGAACTTGCAAGTGATACGCAACCAATCCTTCAATTTTCCTTGCTTGTGCACCGAGCACAGTCTCCAATAGCATAGCGGTAGCCATGGCAGAAACCACACTATTCTTTGACAATGTTGGCATAGCAACGCCTTAGGTATGAGTTTGCCACGACGGAATTCTCACCGTCATTGTTGTTCAAATATGACACGAAGTTCTATCTCTGGTCAAATTCCAAAGGTAGCATTGGCGACCGAGTGGGCGTTCGTTGGCCTCCAAGCAGGGATGCCTATTGATGAACAATTTATATCCACTATCGCGTATAGGTAAGGGCAAGTGACGCATTCATACATGTTTGAAAGTAGTCGGTTATTACTCGGAGGGCGGTCTAGAGCGATAGGGATCATGCCCAGCTACAAGGACTAAACAAGAAAGGATTCCACTGACCAAATGAGCGTCACATTAGTGTCCTTGAGAATAGGGTGCAGAAATTTGACTGAGCATCATGCTATCTATTGTCAACATATTGTTCGTAGCATGCGATGAAAGTATGCGCAGTATTACATTAGGCTCACTTGTTTTAATACTGATGATGGTAATCCACCTCCACGGCCTGTGACCGCAACGAACATGTACTGCCCTTGCAAGTCCATGCTCCTAGCAGCAGAGATATCCAAGTCTGACGCCAATGCAAATATCGCTATGCAAAACCCAAACAATCAAGCTGTAGTATAAAGCTAACGTCCTTTCGCTCTCCCCACCTGCCTCTGCTTATGGGGACTTCTTCGGCAATGTACTCGTCCCATATGATTCATAGAAACACTGGCGTCAACGCCTTTCGCTCACTAAATAATAAACTCTTGGCAGAGTCCATCACTGAGTGCTTGAACCAGGGATTCTCGGGACTCTATCCCCCGTTCACCTGCTCTTCGCGTTTCGCGTTCATGTAACGCTCCATATAGGTGATGTAATCGTACTTAGGAATATCGCGGTCTTCTTGCATATCAGGGCCCTTATGCTCAGGCATGGTAGCAATGAGGTCTTCAATGACTTCATCAGGGACGAGGGAGTGTCGCAGATCAAGCTCAGTAACGTATGGCTGTATATAGTTAGCATTGAATGGATAGGCTTGACAAGTACGTACCTTGCCATCAGCGACCTCCTTGAACGACTCGAACACCTGCTCTGCTGTGTTTTGATCTTCTGTTTCGTCAACCATGAAACGGATGAATTGCTCAAAGGTAACGTAATCGCGGCCACTGCTCGTTTCGCGGAACTTCTGGTGCATTTCTTCGTCATCGTATACGAGCCCCAAACTCGCAAGAGCTGCTGAGAATTCCAACTCTGCGAGCGAATTTGACAGGTCACGATCGAAATGCCGGAAGACAGATTCGAATTCCTCGAGTTGTATTGGTGTCAAATTTGTCATGTTACGTGCGACCATCTGGTTCTCTAGGAACGCAAGTTTCTTGGATACGGAGTTGCGCACCAAGCTTAACTCGTATTCTAGCTCGTCGTATGTGTATGTTGTAAAGTCATTCTCTTCGATGTTTGCTTCGGCACATTGCTCGTCAATGGATGCGATGAGGTTCAAGTATTCGTCTAGTGGGGCAAGGGATTTGCTGATCTCCTTAGTGTGCTCCAGCTGGTCCTCGACTTCACCTTCCAATGCTGAGATCGAAGTGCCGAGAGTGTTTAGAGCGAGGGCGAAGTCGTTAGCTTTGTCTGCAAACGATTTGCGGAGGGCGTTCTTGATGTCACGGATTGTTTCATTGATGATTTGTGAGCGGTCACGCTCCGCTTTCATCAGGCCTGTCCAGGCCGTATCCAATGTCTCCAAACTTAGCTCTGCTGGAGGATCGTATGGCCGCAAGCGATAAGTCGCCAACTTTGTTTTGATGTTTCCAAGTAACCCAGCCAAATCCGATTTTTCCGCGACCCAGTTGCGCTTGCTTTTACGTTTCCACGCCGTGAACTCCGTCGACTGGCTCCTGGCGTCTGCGTATGTCCCGTCAAACTTGGCCTCTTCCCATTGTGTTCGCTGTGCAGCGATCGCTGCGAGGAGTTTCCGCATGCGTTCTTCGAAATCATTCTGCATCTGCCATGCACCCTGCATGTTCTGCACAAACTTCTCCACTCGTCGGCCGGCATTCTCTACTCGCTCCATTTGCGAGAAAGCATGGAACCAGTAGGCGATGTATGTCATAAGCGAGCGTTCATCTGGCTTTGCTACGTCACAAACGTCTTCCACATCCAGCAGGTCTGGAATGCCAATCTCCTTGGAAGCAATGTCGAAAGCAAGCTGCATATTCCCGCGGTGGTCGCTCTTATCGAGGCTATCGTAGTCGATCAAGTCAGGACGATGGATGTCAAGGAGGGCACAGAAGGCTAGCCCATCATTCCAGCTTGTAGAGAAGTCGCGCACTTCAACCTCATCGTAACAAGCTGTCTTGCGCTGACACCACAGCAAGAGACCCTCCTTCGCACTCAAGCCCTCCTCGTTGATGTCACTGATCGTAAACCTCAGAATCAATGTCCAAATCAGACCTAGGATGATCTTGCTATTGCCATCTACTACGTCTTCGGCACCAATGTTGGTCATTTGGATACCACGACTGCGGATGTAGTCGAGCGACTTGTTGACATTTTCGAACTTTTGCACTCGCAGCTTCGGACGAGAGGCATACCGGCCGAGGGATTCGTTACTGAGGATTTCGAGGAGGTGGATGAGGTTTATCTAAACATAACAGTCAGAGGGCAGTCAGTGTGAAAAGAGGAGTCAGAGAGGGGCACGCACGCCGTCAGACAGGTCTGTGATGAGATCTTGGATTTCAACATCTCTATTCTTCAGCTTACTGTTTAGCCTGTGATTATTTGGTTAGCACATGGCCTTATAGCTGCGACCACAACTGCGACTGCGGGGCTGCGCACCATTTTGTGAAGGTCTTCTGCTGGACCTTGACCCATTGCTGCTCAAGCGGCGCCATAGCGAGCTCTGTGCATCAGGAGTGCCTTATCCAGGGCGCATACGGGTAGGAATAACGGTGCAAGTCTCCAAAAATGTTTGCAGTGAGGCTTCGAATGCTGTTGCTGGTTGTTGGTTGCCTACTGCGTGGTTGTTGGCGCCCAAACAATGCCAGGCGGGCGCCGACTCGGCTGTTGCGGGGGCCCCTGAACCCTTCCAAAGGGATTGTCAAGCTTTGTGGCTTGTACCTGCTGTCAACCGCTGGGCTCGTCAAATGTCAATATCAAATTCCTCTCCAGTCACCGTCGAGATCGTCGAAAGTTGAATGCACGCTCGAGTTACACGGAAACTGCTGCGTGCTCTTCCACATTTGATTCACCGCTCGAAGTCAGAGCCGCGTGGAGCGCATAAGCTGTTGCACCTGCCTGCATTGGCTGTCTACTCGCCCTTGCCTGCATCATCATCTGGACTCCACCATGGCTGTCGCGCCTGAGGATGCCCCAGCTCTCACTAGTCTGACATCGTGGGTATCCTGGTCTTAACGTTCTCTCTGTTACTGCTCAATGACATCGATGCTGCACTTAACAAGGTTCTATGCTGTGGGTTGTCGGGTCAAGTTTCGATCGACATTGCTTGGCTGTCAATTGAAGTTGTGAGAAAGTCATGGTCCAATCAGAATAGTGTCCTGATTATACTGTGTATTTGTATGGGGTTTTTCGAACCCAGAGATTGCATTTATTGACAAAACCCTGAGCTTTGGCGGGCGGTGTGCATACTCCGTTTTATTGCTTGGATGGCAGTCTGCTGTTCTCCTATGACAAGTTTGTGTCCCATTGAATCTTTCGTGTATCTTCCAAGGACTGCTCGATTTCACCCCAGTGCGAGCCTTTTCTGCAGGTGCTGCATTATGCCCGTCCGGTCAAGGAATAGGACTCACTGTGCCGGATCTCAATAGCTTCTTCTCTTGTTGCCTTGGTGTTATTCTTGCCAGCGAAGCCATGATGGATGACGTTGTTGCACTAGTGGTGGTGGTGCAGGCCATCTCCATCATCAGTTTGTGGGATTCTGAGGTGCTGCATGCTCACGTGAAAGCAAACACCCAACCAGCATCTTCCAACGAGCAAGAGAACGTAGCTGGTGGCTCAGACAAAGCGCTTCCAGAAGACCTTGCTGCTGGCCGAAGCAAACAAAAGAACTCAGATAGGCCCATGGGAATCACCCCACATCATCACTTGTATTTTCATAGAACAACACACTTGAGACCCCCTATACCTTACCAGATGAGCATTCACTCAACTCGTCTTATTTAGTCATGGACTCCCATAGACGTTAAATCAGAATCCAATCCAACCCAAAAGAACACAGATAGCCCCAGGGGCCTGAAGAGAATGATCAGTCACCACGACCTGCCCAAGAAATAGACTCACATCAAGAAACAGACAAGCTCTGCAATGTCGCTACCAGACTGTCTTCAAAGTTCTACAGTCGTAGTTGTTTCCCACCTCGATCGACTTTTTATTCAATCGCACGCATTTTTCATTGCCAATCGTCGGGCGAGGCATCGTCTACGTCGTCCATGTAATGTTCGCGAAGACATTTTGATTTGATTTGATTTTCATTTAACGTCTATGGGAGTCTAAGACTATATAAGACGAGACGATTAACTCATCTAGTAAGGCTGTGATGTTTCTAGGGGTGGTGTTCAATGAAAGTACAAGAGATGATGTGGGTTGGTTCCCTTCGCGAAGATATGTTACTATAGACTCTGGCTCGGCTGATCATTGACTGATTTGATGAGGCATGACACCGGGCGGCCGATCGAGAGGTTCCAGCTATCTCCAGTTACCCCTTTTCTGGAATAAGCGTCCACTATATACATAGCCAACCCAGATAACTGCTACCGGTACTGATGAACCACATGACGTGACTGACGCTAACACGGATGCTCCCTCAATATCAGCATCCCATTGCAAGGCAGGAAGCCTACCAAACATTCTCAATGCCTCTCCATATATCCACCGCTCATTCTCACACTGGGAGCTTGTACTCGTGACGATATCGACTCTTTGACACTTGTTGTAGCTCAGTCCAATGGTGTCTTCTTGCCTTCTGGTTTTACCTCGAGCGAGCCACCCGATATCTTTTTCGTTACTGCCCAGACAATCGTCCTCAACACCAACACGGACCTTCTTGGTGTCAGGATTTCAGCTCGAGGCTTCGGGTACGGAGAAGCAGGTGGCAGGAAGGAGCTGGAACGGGTATGTTTGGCGTTTGGAGCATGGACTAGGCTGCTTGACGACGAGGTACGAATATGCAGCACGAGCAAGTTTCTGGGAAACCTTCAAACAGATATCCTGGCTCGTTTCTGCGGAAAGGGTTTCGTCCGGTTTGTTTGTCATCCCTTTACCTATGAATCTTTATCCTTTGGCCTCGCCCAGCGCAGTCGACATACCTTGCTGAGAGGCATACAAGGCTAAATTTGAGAGCAAAATATCCTGCCCGTAGTCTATGACCATTGTGAGGCTTTCGCTGAGGTCGGATCACAAAAAATAATTACTTCTCGAATACAGAGATCTTGGCTGGGCGGAAAGTGAAACGAGCTGTCACAGTGTTGTTAGAATGAATGGTCGCAGAAGAGGGCACGAGCAAAGCCAGCTACAACATGTGGTAGTACACCCACCATTGTAGTATGGTAATGCACGTGAGGACAATGTCAGCTGTACTACTGCAGAGTGCTTTCGACTTCATACATCCCTCCTCACCTATTTTTGTCAAACAGCCGTGCGGGTGTTCAGGAGAACCTTCCACATGTGCCGTAGTGGCGGCTATGGAAGGTTTGCTGTGCGACTCTAGAAGTGTTTCAAAGGCACGCTTGGCTCAACACATTGCGTCCCTGAAACGCTGACCCCGTTGGCGTCGATCGTGTTGCGGGCGCGCACTCGGCCCGCCGCTGAGATGCTCGTCGCCGTCGACATGCCGGCCAACAGCAGCACTGTCGATTTTTCTCGCACGCTGCAGACAATTTTCATCCACTTTTGCTGCCAACAATCTAGTGGCGATCATACCCTAGCTCTGCTTGGACGAGTGTATGACAATCCGGTTGTCGATTGGCTGGACTTCAAAATCAAGAGTCAGCATCTCCTTCTACTGTTTTAGCGCTTGATCCTCGACGCTGCTAACCCTAGTAGACGGGCTCCACCAAAGTCACGACTCCAACCACTTCGCTCCGTACGAGGACGACGCTCACTGCGTGCCCACAGCTTTTACCCCCCTCTTCTTGCTCCCTGTCATATACAGATGCAGCGCTGAGCCCTTACTTTCGGCGTGACATCGACCTCCACGCTTCCCCCTCCCCATTCACAGGTTAGGATTGTTCGACTGGTGCAGTGCAGCCCGACGGACACCGCCCACGAGCACCATCGCCAACGGAGCTGCACCAAGACTCCACTGCCTTTGACCAGGTTCTTTACCCAGAGCAAGTAAAGCAGTGTTGTTTAAACTTCCTCCTGCACGACATCCCGCCTGTCTGCTGTTCAACCTGTCAGCCTCATTAAACCCCGCCATTCACCGCCGTTCGCTATTGTAGAGCTCCTGCGCTTTCTGGTGTCGACTGCGTGATTGTGCTGTCAGGTAAGCATCTTTGTGTTGTCTTCGTCCCAATGACTGGTCATTACTTCAGTTTCTGCTTTGCGACTGTCACTTAGCCCCTACTGACCTGAGCTAGTATGTATTCGAATAACCAGTTCATGGACACGCGTCCGGCACCACGGCCGCCTACAGACCGTCCACGCCTTGCTCTCACTCCAAACACCAGCAGCACATTGCCTGGAAACATGGCTGGTCTGAGCATGCAATCATCCACGTACGGCCATGGGTCACAAGGGTCGTTGTCGCGTACACAAACAGAGAGGAGCGTCTCGTCATCTTCCGTGGTCAAGGAGGGCATGGTCAAGGTGAAGGATGAGGGTCTGTTCAAGTCATTTGTCTGGGCAGATCGGTGGCTGGTATTGAAGGAGTTCGAGCTTAATTTCTTCAAGAGCGCGAACGCATCCAAGGTGTCCAACACAATTCAATTGCGAGACATCCTAGGCGTAGAGAGGTCTGACACACAACCGCTCTCGTTCGAAATCACACGGTCACTCAATCCCAGCAAAGGTTCGTCGCCTCCCCGCGATGGACCAACGAAAATTATTACATGCAAAGTCGAAACAGATGATGATGTCTATTCCTGGATCGACAGCATATACCAGCGCTGCCCTAGCATGGGTGGTGTCAGCAACCCCACAAACTTCACCCACAGAGTCCACGTTGGCTTTGATCCAACAAGTGGCGCATTTGTCGGCCTGCCTGTGGAATGGGAGAAACTGCTTACAGCATCTGCACTAACCAAAGATGATTACGCAAAGAACCCCAAAGCTGTGCTCGAAGTTTTAGAATTTTATACCGAGAAACTTGTCAAACGATCTGAAGATCCTCAACAGTACTCCAGTCTTACGCCCACCCCTGGGGTAAATACTGGTTCAGAGAAACAGCTAGGTTACGCTGGTAGCGGAAATTCAGTTGCACCTCCACGCCCCGCTCCTCCGGCTGGATACCAACGCAAGGATAGCTACAGCACAGGTTCGCGCCAGAACACACCACCCACAGGTGGATATGCGGCGCCACTACAGAACAGCGCTTCTCAGGCAGACCGTTACGAACAGGAGCGACGAAAACAAAAGGAACAGGCACGCATACAACAGCAGCAGGAACAAGAACGGGAGCTCAAGGAGATGGCTGCTTATAATGCTTCGATACCGCAAAAGAAAATACCACTGGCTCAGCAAGAGATAGGAGGCGGCTACGATGATCGAGATTCGAGTCCCTCAAGCTCATCTCGCTACAACCCGTCTCGTCCAGCTCCCTCAACTCCAAGTACACAGAGAGCTCCTGCAGCGCAGGCGCCAGGGTCGCTTCGCCAGATGGCAGCTCAGCGCCCTGCACCCTCTGCGCCCAGACAACAGAATGGTTCCGGATACAGTGCTTCACAACAACGTCCACCGATACAACCTAGCTCCAGCTACTCCGGCTCCCAGAACCAAGTTCCCCAAGTTCGTCCCCAGGCCCCGCAGCAAAAGCAATATCAAGCTTCGTCTGCAGCACCAAAGCCATTGAATGTAGCAAAACCTACTGGAGCCCCTGTAAACGATGCGGTAAAGAAGGCCGAGGCGGCGCTTACGAGCAAGCCGAAGGAGGAGACACCACGAAAAGATGTGCGCATGTCCAGCATGTCTGAAAGCGAGGTAATGGCAAAACTCCGAGAGGTCGTCTCAAAAGAAAAGCCGTTGGAATCATACAACAAGCAGAAGAAGATTGGTCAAGGTGCCAGTGGTTCTGTCTACGTTGCACGCATTCGTGAAGGCGCAAGCTCACCTATGGCACGGCGTATTCTGCAAGAGAACGGGCCCCGTGCTCAAGTCGCGATCAAGCAAATGGATCTTCGCAACCAGCCTCGCAAAGAGCTTATTGTAAATGAGATTATTGTCATGAAGGACAGCAAGCACCCCAATATTGTCAACTTTCTGGATGCTTTCTTACAGGAAGAGCAATCTGAATTGTGGGTGGTAATGGAGTTCATGGAGGGTGGTGCCTTGACCGATGTCATTGACAACAACCCCACCATTACTGAAGACCAGATCGCTACTATTTGTTTCGAGGTATGTAATCCAGTCCAACTCGTGAAGCTTTGCTAACTTGCTTTAGACTTGCAAGGGTCTAGAGCACTTGCACAATCAGAACATCATTCATCGAGACATCAAGAGTGACAATGTTCTGCTTGATGGACGCGGTAATGTCAAGATCAGTACGTAACTTCCCTCCCCCACTTTATTTTACTCTTTCTCGAACGATGTTAACTTCTTCACAGCCGATTTTGGATTCTGTGCTAAGCTTACCGAGCAACGATCGAAGCGCGCAACTATGGTTGGTACACCATACTGGATGGCGCCCGAAGTGGTGAAGCAAAAGGAATATGGCAATAAAGTCGACATCTGGTCACTAGGCATTATGGCCATCGAAATGATCGAATCCGAGCCACCGTACCTTAATGAAGAACCCCTCAAGGCGCTATACCTCATCGCCACAAACGGCACGCCCCGTCTCAAGAAGCCGGACAAGCTATCCAAGGAACTCAAGGCCTTCCTTTCTGTCTGCCTCTGCGTCGATGTCAAGTCTCGCGCAAGCGCTTCCGAACTTATGAGCCACGATTTCCTCAAAAGCGGATGCAGTCTCAACAGCCTCTCGCAGTTACTTAACTTCAGGAAGAATGGTAGCCATTAGATGCAGAGCTGGACTGAATAAGGGAAGGAGAGGCAGCGCAACGTATTCATATTTTCTGGGCCTTGCACATCTTGATCGATACCCTTTCCCACATATTTTCATCGATACTTGTCAGCGATAAGCATGTGCTCCCACTATACGAGCGAGCGGGCAGACCTAGCCATCCCGTGTTGCGCGGAAGCCGGAGGATGGAGGTCAGAAAACAAGGCTTCTGTGCATAGGGAGAGCACCGAGCCAGGAGTTGGATAACGGCCACTACAGCATTTCTCATTCGCGCAAAAGATGCCGCCTAGACTGCGGCTACATTAGATATCGCGGTCGACGACGTGACATTTAGGATCATGACCTCATCACGATTTGGGCGCGCACTATCATAGCGGGATAATTCACAGGAGTTTCGAGCTTTGATACTTGCAATCACTGTCATTGTGAACCAGGCAAGCCCCACGTACAAATCATAGCAATTTTCGATGTTTGTCTTGGAGAATGTTGCAGAGGAATGTTGCAGAGTGTACTTCAACTTATTGTTTGTTTCCATGCTACAATGTGAATATAATGCAATAATCCTCTAGATACGATGCCCTGATATGGCGAGAAACAAAAATTCCTGGAAGCGCCTCCCAATGCAATGCAAAACAACTCCGGGGTCGAAGCAGATGTTAGATCCTTAATCCCCAGCCCATAGAGACACCGGTAAGACCAGACGCCGCGCTGATAAAATTGGAAGGATAGAAATCGAAAGTAAGAGTAAGACGAATGAAAGGAGAGTCATGAAGAAAAGCTCACTTATCGTCTTCGTCTTCATCCTCTTCGCCCTCAAAGTCGGAGTCCATTTCTTCGTCGAAATCACTTTCGCTTCCACCAAAGCTCTCAACATCACTGTCTTCCCAGCTCATCTCAAAGTCGCCTTCCTCTTCTTTTCGCTTCCAGGCCGTCTCGTGTGTTGGCATCACAAAGCCTGCAGGGATGTCTGCTTTCGAAGCCTCAGTGTCCTTCTTAACCATCTCCTTATACTGCTCTGATTGATTGCGCAACATGACACCAGCATCGACATTAGCAGGCGAGGAGGTCTCGGCGTCATCTAAGAGCGAGAGAATAGAGAGAAGAACTGTCTCGGCGCGCTGTACGGGTGACCATCGCTCGGCAGCAAGCTCACCAGACATCTCGTCATCGCCGGGTGGATGCAGGATCGAAATGCAGAGGCGGCCGTCGGGATAGATGTTAGGGTGGTAGAGTGGGCGCACAAATTTAAAGTCTGCTATCGTGTCAATTTTGCGTCCAAAAATACTGAGGGGTTGACCTATTATTGCTGGGTCAGGGTATTGGGTGACGTACCTGGTGGACTATGTGGATAATTGCGGGGAAAGGTCATTTTGGCTTTGAAGTAGCCACCGTAGTAGAGAGAGTCGGGGTTAAGTACGATCAGCGCCACACTCCACTCGAATACGTTATCATTCAGAAGCTGTGAAGGAGTCAGCCATTGATCTACTCATTGGCGGCCACCACCATACGATTGATAGGAAATGTTAGCTAACACACCTCGATATTAGTCCAAGTTTCTTTGCTGAGAGCCTTAAACTCGTTCATAAGCACTCGTTGCGCAGCATCCGCCATGGTGCCTTCTCTTTCTATGACTAGGTTTCCGTTGTTCTAGTCTTCGTGGTATAGGCAGGAAGGGTAGAGCGCGGGTTGAGATATACCAGGGTAGACGTGGTAGTTGGGAGTTTGAAAGTCGGGTGAGGAGGGTCAGGGAAGTTGTGAGGAGGAAGAAAAGAGCTATTTAGAGCAGTGAGAGTAGTGTGTAATAAGAGGCGTGGTTATGCTGAGTGACCGAACCGCACGGTCTCGCCGGGCCGCTCAGGTGCTCCTCTTCACCGCCTGCCCTTTCCGACCGCCCAACAAGCGAGGTGTCGCCGAGGAATGGATTGTATTGGCCCTTCCGCTGCAGCATGCCGTTACCTTTTGTTTCGACAGCCCTGAGGTTTCAAAATGTTCATCTCGGCATTGTTGCATATTTATGCTGGCGATTTAGAAGTTAGGCCATTGCTCACTTGCCGATCTTGCCACATGATGCCTATTGCTGTGCACTGTCTTCACGTCACCTGCGTTAATATAAGTCACATTTCAGACGTTTAAAGGTGATGAAACCAGCTTCATGTTTGTGAGCATTAACGTCCATGGTTATTCATTATGTTCATGTTCTGTCATGTGCAGTTGAGTATCACATTCGTTGACATAAAGCTTCATCATGTATTTCCTTACTTAAGACATTATTTTGTCAGGACATAGTGCAGCAAAGATGAATGAATCTGCCTGGCGGCACGAGACAACATGTTTGCGATATATGATGATGTTGACACAAGGAACCTCACTTTGCCTGCGGTGCCGGAGTCCATTTTGCTAGCGAGCTTGGTGAACGATAGATATAATTCGTAAGCTGCGCGTGCACCTGGAACTTAATATCAAACAATCCGTCCCATTCAACGCCGTATGCTGTGTTGTAAAAGCAAAATATCTAACTCTCCTGGCTCTCCCGTAACAACTCGAGCTAGAAGGATCATGGCGTCTATCGTTGAACGTTCAACCTGTATTCAGTAGACACTGCAGCGTCATGCGTAAGTTGAAACAGCTGGTCGATTGCGGGGGTTAGGACAGGCTTATGGCGCCGCGGCGACTTTCGCGGATGTGAAGGAAGGCCTGGAAGCCGCAGAAGACGAAGAAGCCCTATACATGATCAGCATCTCCCCATATAACCACAGTATGATTACACGCACAATGTAGATGAATACTGCTCCAAAGACTGCACCCGCAACAGCGTTGCCATCCTCGGGATCTTCTTCCCCACCCAGCATTGTATGGCTACCCGACTTAAAAAGAGCTCCGATAGTGGACAGGATGACAATGGCGAAAACAGAAAGGACAACGCATGTCCATGCATTCATGGCGGAAACAATAGGCTTGACCATGTTTGGCGATTTCGAGCTTTGAGGCAAGTTGAAGGCGGAGAGCTTATCAGCGGCGGCGCTTCGAGCGCAGATTGCGGGTCAGATGCTAGCAAAGCTTGGGATGGTGAAAAGACTTCAGCGATCGGAATGCGGTATCGTAAGCGATGGAGGTATTTGGGGGTGGTAGTAGATGTCAAACGTGAAGGCCTGCACCGCCGCTGCGGTTGAGCATGGAACTCGACTTCGTCATCCTTGGCGGTCCGTGCGCTTGTAGCTGCATGCAAGCACTTCCAATGTTCTTCCAAAGTCAACAATCACTTGGTAACCCTTTCACTCATTGAATTCAGTAGGGAATTTCGGTAGTCACGTTAGTAACTATGGCGGCTTGATAGTCGAGCGTTCCAAGTACGAACCATTGCAAGAAGACCAAAGCATGAGAGACAACTCTAGGACTCACGGTCTAGTTGAATCCAGTATTGAACTGTGGTAGCAAGGCAATTCTTTCTAACTCTTCAATTCAGTGTCTAGGTATTTCGATGGGTAGATGTAGTATGTGCCTGCGTCGACAACCGAAAGACCGTACGAGATGCCCTCTATTTACAACTTGCTGTGCCCAATGCTCACCCTTCTGCTGGTGATCAGATCAGGTACGGGGCTTTTGGCAATACAGATATGTGTTTGCTTGTCCCGCTATCAACATGGCATTTTCTTTGAGCATCATTAATCGTTCAGGATACACTACGTATTCTAGAGAAAGATAAAGGATCCCACTGATCATTATCACGTGAAAGTACTAGTCCTGTTTCCACGTGAGAACGAAGTCGCTGACGAAGTTCGTATTGGTTGGTGACATTCTGTTATATGTCAACAATGGTACTAGTTTTTTCTAGTGCCAGCAGTTCGATAGTCTCAATATGCTTCTCTTTCCTGACACTCGAATCCAAATTCCTTTGCAGGCTACAATCCAATCCTGGCCGTACATAGCATCAGTTTCCTAACATGTCCCAGTTGCAGAGTTGTCAGTAATCAATACCCATCAATATTATTGATTGAATTGATTGATTCGGAGGCAACCAATCAATCAATTTTGAGACTAGAATATTGATAAAATTGATATCGATGGATAATAAGCGAAGAGGTAGGGGTACGTTCCCTGAGCCCTGTGTGGGTGAAGATGGATCTACCGCTAGGCCAGATTCGCTCCGGTATTGTTGTAGGGATTCTGTCACAAAACCATAGCTCAGATAGGAATAATAATACAACAATGCTTCCCAATCATTCTTATTGACAATAGTCTGTAGAATATGTGCAAATTGGAAGAAAATTCTGAGTGAACGCCGTATACAACACCTTTCTTGGCACGAATATTAAATATAAAGTCAAGTACACAACACCACAGGTCAAGCAAAACATTGACGAGATTTGACCTGGCTTTCTTGTTGATAACTCTAAAAATCACCGATTCAGTATTCCAACTGTTCCCAACTGTGCACTGTCAACCGACGCTGACCTATGTCCTCTTTACCCGCAAAATGAACTGCTGGAGAAGCCGATACTCCCTTCAAGCGCGCACAACGTACGCGCAAACCGACACTCAAGGCACTTTTGGGTAGCCTCAGCCAGCCAGTTCAGCCGATACAGCTACCAGAAAGCATACCAGAGCCACCTAGAGAGCTATATACAAAGACTATCGCTATCGAGCCGCCATGGAAGCCTGTACAACAGCCGAAGGAGCGCCCTCAGCGGGCATCACCATTGCATAATTTAGCTGCCTCGCAAGTTTCTCACTCCACCGATGAGCCAGCCTGGGAATCACAGTTGAGGCTGGATAAATCAGAGGAATCTATTTCACAGCCGCTGGCATTCTCTAGTGCTGCCACTGTGGCTTCTGTGGAAGAGGATAACCTTGATGGTCACGATTTTCACGACTTCGAAGGCCTTGATTGGGGACGGTTAAAGAGATTTGTGGCGCCATTGAGCACTCCACGAGGCAAGGCAAGCTGGGTTTTCAAGCACGGCTGGCGTGTCTGGAAGGAAGGTACTTATCAGCCGATTGAGCTATACTTCGTGTGTAAATACTGTCATATTAACAGGCTGTCCGGTGGCTTACACCGAGTAACAACATCAACTAGTGCTGCCAATAGCCATCTCGGGCTTGACAAAATTGGCCATCGATTAGCAAAGATGGCCGAATCTTCTACAAACCTCGCCGCGAAGCTGGCCAGCAATCACTGCGTCAGGCGAGTCAGCGTGGTCTTACATTCAGCCCAGAGACACACCAAGCGTTAGGAAACTTTGACTTACATGGATTTCGACAGGCAGCTGCTCTCTGGCTGGTCGACAACAACAGGCCACTTCGCGAGTTTGAGACGCCAGCTTTTCGTGAGATGATTAGGTTTGCAAACCCAGAGGCAGAGTCGGCACTATGGAGGTCTCACAACAGTGTTTCACCATTTGTGATGAGGCTGTACAGCTGGCTGCGGCCTCAGGTGGTGCTCACATTGGCTGAAGCCGAGAGCAAGATATATATAAGCTTCGATGGATGGACAACAAAAGGCGGCAAACGTAGCTTCTTTGCTGTAGTTGTCCACTACACTAACAGTAGAGGCGTAATAGTTGATCTTCCAATCGCGCTGCCACAGCTTGTGGGTGCTCATACTGGCGAGGCGATAGCTGAAGCTGTAGCCAAAACCCTGCAGTCCTTCGGTATCAATCGTAACAAACTTGGCGACTTTGTGCTCGATAATGCTTATAACAACGACACTGCTATTAACAAACTCACTGCAGTGTACCACTTCTCTGCCGCTGATCGCCGTCTTCGTTGCGCTTGCCACATACTCAACCTCGTCGGCCAAACAATAATGTTTGAGAGGGATACTGACGCATACGACAACGCTTCGGAGAACAAAAGGATGGAAGAGTTTTATATGAAGGAGCGGCTGAAAGAAGGCCCTCTTGGTGTGTTTCTTGATATTGTTAACTATATCAATACGCCGAACTAGTGGAGAGTTTTTGAGTACTGCCAGCGCGAGGCAATCAACAGCATGCCTATAGGCGTTAACAGTAGCAATCGTGAGCCACCAAAGCCTTGCATGACACGTTGGGACAGTTATTATGATTGTTTCAAGCGCGGAATTGAGCTCCAACAAGCCATCAACGCATATGCCTCATACCACATCGACGAGACTAAACATGCTGATGAACAGGCCATGCTTAGAGGCAACAAACTAGTTGATGTTCCGGGTTGGATGAGGTCAAATGGACTCACAGTGGCTGACTGGGCAGTGATTACTGAGTGCATGGCAATACTTGGGCCGCTCAAGTCCGCTACTGACCACCTCCAAGGTCGTGGCAGGTGTGGCCGTTATGGTGCGCTCTACGAGGTCATCCCAGTGTTTGAAAGCATCATAAATGGGATAGATGTATGTCTCCAGCCATACGAGTCAGTCAACTACGAGCCAACTGAGGCGCCTGAAGATCACATTCCGATCAACCTACGAGCCGCGAGGCGAAAAGCAAGCAATTACTTCACCAAGATCATCCAAATACCTGCCTATTACGCAGCCACAGCACTCCACCCACGATACAAAGCATACTTGAAGCGTTTCTGGTGCAGCAAGCCTGAACAATTACACGACGCTCACGAAAAATTTCTGCAGCTTTGGGGTGCCTATAAGCCAACTGTTGCTCCCGCAACACCAATATCTTGCCGGAAGCCCGTCATGAGCAGCTTTGACAACGCGATCGACACCAAACTTGATGATGGTGAGCAAACAGATGAGGTGGAGGATGAGTATGATAGCTGGTTGAAGGAGCCTATGTGGACGGCTGATCAGCACAAGGCGGGTACTACAGCCGTATAGTACTGGGTAGCGTTGAAGCCAAAGTACCCAAATCTTTCACGATTGGCGATTGACGTGTTGACTGCACTTGCCAGCTGCACTGATTGCGAGCGAGTTTTCTCGGGAACTGGGGAAATACTTGAGCCACAAAGACGTAAGATAGGTGCTCAATTACTGGCTGCTTCGGTGTGCTTGCAAAGGTGGACTCGTGCTGGCTTTAAAACACCAAGTGCAACTGTTGCAGCATCTTACACTGACGATAGCCTCACTGAGGAATTCGACTTAAATAAGTGGGAGGAGCCATCTGCAGAGATGCTGTAGAAAAATCCTTTCGGCTGCCCTAATTCTATCAATTCTATCAATTCCATTAATCAATTGGAAACACTAAAAATAGGTCAATCAATCAATATTAGAGATTGACTATTGATTGTATTGATTGTTGACATCTCTGCCCAGTTAGGAGCTCCAAGTCGCTCATCATGATAAGCAGAACGTTGTTTTTATAGGTAAGAATTTGTGGGTGGATGAGGATGGAGAATACAATACCACCCGGGGCTCGTGGTAAGTGTATGCTAAACATAAAGATATCACAGGAGATACTGGAATCTATGGCGAACATATATGGGTGGGACGTAGGCTGCGCTCAAGCAAAATTAGTGGTCTGTGTTGGAACCGACGATTGGGATCAGCCATGGCTAGGGTTGGTGTCCAAGGTCCCTTGGAAGTGGAATCTTTTGTGCGGGGAGGTATGGGGGCACGCGTCGAGCAATGCGGCCTCCCACCACTTGTACAAGCAGACAAAAAATAATAGATAGGGGGAGGATAGAATCAATCATCAATTCATCGTTAGACTACATTCTGCTTTAGACCAACTTCAGCACTAGTGCTAGGAGCCTACCAACAGCATGGCTTGTTTGTCTATTGCCGAAGCTTGTTAACCAAGAATTCCAGCAATTTCAATTTCAAAAAAGAAACCCCCAATTTGACGAAATCTGCATGATCCTTGAGGTCCCTGACAATTTCTCGTGAGAATGCTGGAAAGTTTCCAGGCAAATCTTAAAGAAAGGGAAGGTTCCTTTTTGATTATATAAATAGATTGACCACAAAACATTCAGATCTTAGTGAAGATTGGGAATTCGGCGTACGATGCAAACACGCGACTTCAAAGAGAAAACAATGTTTTGAAAGCTACCGAGGGTTGGAAAGTCCTGACATGTCACACCTCCGAATCTCGAGTGAAACATTGTATCATGGGCTATGTGCTGGTTCTGTCGGAATTCTTTCAGTGCCGATATTATGAAGCGTCAAGGTAACAACAAAAAGAAGGGTTTTTTTTCGAAGAAGCTATATTTTGACAATCACAGGTTAAGCTACTGCTCATTGTAAGAAAACTAGGGGTTTTGCGTACGTGGTATGCACATCGGACCAAAAACCGAGCTGGAAAAGACCATATGTACTGCGTCAATAACGCTGTGGCGTATGAACCATCAGTTTGCCACGAGCATAAATCCCCCATTACATGCGGAATATTTCAACAAGAGTAGATTTTATACAATTGGCTCGTTACTTCTTACTAACACTGATATAGATTCTTGTATTGTCGTTATCAGCGTGCGTCTACGTTCCTAACTTGACCGCATGCTTTGCTACTTCAAAGACATGGGCGTAGTTAGCAACCTATTTTGGTAGCTTTGTTTATACTAAAATACAAGGTAAACAGTACTTCATTAGAGACAACAATGGTGAATTCGTACTTTTTCTAACCATGAATCATGATTATGACAGAACGATGGAGTAATCATGATCTTTTTACACTGCTGATTGCTTGTCTCATGATCAGTCAACTCCCAAAATAAGATCATAACGTGGTTCCCCACCGAGCGGCCCACCCCACCGAGTGGCCACCCCCCACCAAAATCATACCTGTTACTTGTCTATTATCTTCGCACCACAACAATGC